>CAUJRU010002383.1:0-80048 GCA_963277665.1 Viscum album | reverse complement strand
AGGTCATATAAGGAAATTAAAATTTGGTCAAGGAAGGAAATAGAAGAGTTAAGAGTCTTTGATGACTTTCATGATAATGTGGAGGATGCATTTGATACCAAAGGTAACAATATCAAATATGTCACTACATGTTTTTATGAGAAGCTTAATCTTGAACAGACAGTTCGGAAGCAGGAAGTCAAAGACCTGAATGGGAATCTTAATTAAGTTTCTATGAATTTGAAGAGGGAAAGGGATCTCAGAATAGAGTTTGAGGAAACTTTTAGCAAGAAAGAAGATCTTTTGAAGACTCAGGAATAAATTCTTAAGGCTTAGAAAGAAAAAATCAAAATTCTAGAGAATAAAAATGAGGATCCGGAACAGCTACTCAAGCACTTCTAATAATATCAAAAATAGCCTAATAAGCAGAAAACATTGTAAAAAATTAATGTTAAAGGAGAAACAAGGATGATTTTTTCCCAATCTAATCTTTTTTTGTATTTTCTTCCATGTAGAAATCCTTTCAATCGTAATGAAATTTTGGTTGTTCTTCATATATTTTTTTGTATAGTACTAATATTTTAGGTACCATATTTTTTTCAATTCAATTTATTCCTTTTTGAAAATCAAAAGTGGGGAGAAATGAATGATAAAAAGAATACTAAGTAAAGAAGATAATTCCCTATGTAAGGGGGAGTCTATGTAAGGGGGAGTTTATATCAAAGAAGATTTCCCTATGCAAGAAAATGAAAATTCTATTTCAGGAAGTTAAGAATATGATCCTTAGGGATTTCAAAACTGAAGGGGGAGTTAGTCATTTTCACCGTGATTCATAAGTAAATGAAGATGAGTTTTTATTTTCAAGTTAATAAAAAATTCTAAGTACTTATATTCTTTTTCGTAAGGATGTTTGTGCTTTCCAAAAAAGGGGGAGATTTTTTATTCAATAAGGTTTCCTTATGAATTTTCCATTATTCTATGTTCTGAAAATCACAAACACTTTATCTTAAGGAAAATTTTTGTTTCCCTTAAGGATCATCTTAATAAGGAAAATTTTCCTTCTCTAAGGAAATTTTACCTTTACCTTTGTTTTCATTGTTCATTTTATAACCATTCTAAATCCAAATCATTTTATTATTAAGTCTAAAATTCAGTTTCATATCTAAAAACTTGGAATCTTAAAAATCCTTGGATGTAGAGTATTCTGTTCTTAGGATCCGAATTCTATGAAATTCAGGTTCTGAATTCTTTAAAATTCAGGTTATGAATTCTCTGAAATTTGGACTATGAATTCTCTGAAATTAAGACTCCAAATTCTTTGAAATTTAGACTCCAAATTCTTTAAAATTCAGACATCGAATCCTCTGAAATTTAAACTCTGAATTCCTCATAATTAAGATTCTGAATTCCTTAGAATTCAGATTCTAAATTCCACAGAATTCAGACTCCGAATTCCTCAGAATTATGATTCCAAATTCCAAATAATTCAGACTCTGAATTCCTCAGAATTCAGACTCTGAATTCCACAGAATTCAGACTCTGAATTTCTCAGAATACAAATTATGAATTAATTGAAATCCAGACTCCAGAATCTATAGAATTTAGATTCCAAACTCTTTGGAAAATAGAATCTGAATATCCATGTCTTATAAACTCTGAATATTCATTTGGTTATATTCTGATTTCTATTTTTTCTTAGACTATGAAAAATAGATTTGGTTAAGAAAACACATATTTCTTACACTTGTTATAGTCTTGAAACAATGTCATACAATCTGTTTGTAACTAACCTTTGTTTAAGTGACACATGTATAGGTCCCTCCGAGATTCAAATAAAAATATGAACGTTGGAGGAGGGAGCCAAATGTTGGAGAAGTGCCTATAAATAAGAGCTCATTTGAACGAGCTCAACAACTGTTCCATCTCTAGAGACTACATGTTGTTGAAGTGATTTCTAGAGAGAGAGAATCTCATGATTTGTGTGGTTCTGAACATATTTTTCAGATAGATTTGTGCGACTCCGATTGTTTCTGTGTACAATTGAGGGCTTTCGCAGATAAGAAGATAGAGGTGTTGACTACCTTAAAGTTCGAGGACTTCCGAGGATAGGAAGATAGAAGTACTGACTACCTTAAAGATCGAGGGCATTAGAGGATTGCAAGACAGATTCTGATATTCATATAGAGGGATTTCCCTGGTGTGGGTAAGACAAAATTTCTTGAAAGTATAAATCAAGGGACCTTTATCCAAGGTTGTTGGATACCCTACTCTTTGAGTTAAAAGATTTCGTACTTGTTACTTGTTCTATTTCAAGTTTATTTCTGCTATATTTTGATAAAAGAAGAAAGTATAAACTTTTTATACTTTCTTGTACTTTTTTATAATATGATAAGTAGGTTTCTATACACAATAATGTAGAATCTTTTCCTTTTAAACTTTCCTTAAGTTTCATTTCTGGAACCATATTTCCAAAACCTAACAAGTTCTTAGAACTTAAAGAGGTCTTGTGAATTTACCTTGTTTGACTTTGTTAAACATAGTTTCCCTTAAGGTTAAAAACAGAATTTTTTAAACTTAAAATTCACCCCCTCTTGTATTTTAGCATCTACATCATTATTTCGATCCAACATATTTATAGTAAAAGAGAGAGAATTTTTTATTAATTTTAAAAGACACCTTATTAGTGGTTTTTGTAAAACCATGGGCTTACCCATGGAATTTTCCCATGGTATTAGCCGATTGAGACACTTAATATCTTATTTTATTATACACAAGTATACCATAATTTTATTTTAATTATTACATCATTATTATGTCATTAAACATACCGAAAACTCATAATTGTATTTTTACTATTCACAGAAAATTCATGTATTTTAAAAAAATCACAAAAATTTACCATAACCATTTTTTGACATGTAGAATTAAAAAATGAAATCCATTTTTGGAAAATAATTTTCTAAATATTTTTAATTTAATTTTTAAATAAAAACGTAATTTCTTCCAAAAAAAAAACTTTAAAAACACAACTCGTCTTACAACACCTTGATAAATTAATCAAGGTTCCCTAAAATTATCCTATTACCATAAGTCAATAAATTAACAATTTATGACTAAATTTTATAAAAATAAATTTCCATTTTAAATTATTAAATTATTCAGAAAATTGTAATTAAAATATTTATGACATACAAAAATACCAACACTTGTACTATGATTGTTTTCACATTTAAGATGTCTAAATTGTATTTATATATTCACAGGTGAAGTTTCTATTTTTTTGTTCAATTTAAAATTTATTACTATTCATTACTATTCATAAGGGTATGTTACTATTCATAAGAGTATGTTACTATTCACCAAAAAATATGTTTGTCTTGTTAGACTCTAAATATCTTGCTGAACGCAACCATGTATGTCAGTTTTTCAAAATTCAAATCGTAGAGGTGGAAAAAATATGTTTATTTGATAGGTTATAACAAAGTGGTGTTTTGTAGAGACTCAGTGTTTAATACATTCTATAATAAATCTATTCGTAAATTCTTGGGGTGTTACAACTGGTGCCTCTCACTCGTCCATATATTCACACTTTGTTGATGCGCTCAAACATCCAAAGGAACTTATTCCCTTTACGATGGAGTTAGTGACACCTCATGGAAAGAGGAAAGAGTAGGGGTTTTAGTGTCCCTGTTTGGGGAAAATACCCGATACAGAGTTGGTTTGGGATTTTCTCATTCTTGATATGGATTTGTTGTACATAATCATTGGTATGGATTAGTTTTTCACTCAACAAGAAAAGTTTTATTTTTATCATCAGAGTGATTCATTTCTTACTGTCGATGGGAGCTCTCATGTGTTTCAAAGATAGTGAGACTGTAGGTCTTGTCATGCAGGACCTTCCAACCTAGAACTCAGGTTTTTTTTGGTTTCTGTTTCATTTGATCTTGATGACATTTCTTCTATTGACGAAATTATAGCTATTGTTTGAGACATCCCGGATGTTTCCCCATATGACTTATCCAGTATTCTTATAGAGAGAGAGGTAGTTTTTATGATTGTTCTGGTGCCAGGTACATAGCCGTTATTGATGTCTTCTTATCCCATGGAACCCGTGGAGTTTAAATAACTCAAGATTAAATTGGATGACTTTTTAGAGAAAGGTTTCATTCACCCTAGTGTCTCACCTTGGGAAGCCTCATTTCTCTTTTACAAGAAATTGGATGGTTCACATTGTTTATGTGTGGACTATCAGATGTTTAACTAGGTAAAACCTAAGAACAAATACCCTTTATATTGTGTGGTTAATTTGTTTGATCAGTTGAAGGGGTAAAAGTGGTTCTTGAAGATTGATCTTCTGTCAAGTTATCATCAGATCATAGTTTGAGAGTCTGATATACTGAAGGCGACCTTCAGGAACATGTACGAAAATTTTTAATATCTTGCAATTCCTTTTGGTCTGACTAATGCTCGTGGAGTTTTTATGGCCTTGATGAATTATATATTCCACCTATATCTTGACACATTTGTGGTAGTTTTGGTGGATTATATTCTGGTTTACTCAAAATAGGATCATGTGTAACACCCCAGGTAAATAAAAAATATGACATATTTATATTTATCCATATTTGTGAATAAAATATTAATATTACTTTAAAGGGGATGCTATGCTCGATGGCGTACCCAATACGCAACAATGAGTTTCTAGGGAATCTTACGTTGCACTCTAATAATAAAATAATATTATTTTAAATGGTAGTTAACGCCTAGCCATTGTAATGGCAGGAATGAACAGAACTAACTACAAAATGATTATATATGTTTTTCAAATATTTTTACTCTTTACAATAAATGTTAGAGGATTAAAAATGCAAATGAATCCAGTTTTTAAACGTAAACATTCTAATATTCTTTAAAAGGTCGATTAACCGCCTTTTGATGACGAACCCCTTTTAAATCCACTTTTTGACAATATTATAAGATCTATTTTTTTAAAATAAACATATTATTTATTATTGGGACATTTAAATTTACCTTGGGTTAATTTTTGGTATTTTTCTGACAATGTTCATTTTTCAATGAATAGTGAAAAATACTGCATTTTACATCAAAACTGCTTTTTCATATAATTTATTTGTATGGTTATATTATCTTTTTAATTTGTTTTAAAGTTTAATTAGAATATATTTTTACCATGTAATTCAATGATGTTCATTGGGATAAATTTCACTTTGGAATTAGGCATAAACAAGTGCCAAACTTTTCATAAATATTATTTCTTAAAAACCCGCTATTTGTTTTGACAACGTGATGTTTTTTTAAATTAATTATTTCAATTTATGTGTTTGGAATTTGTTAAAATGAATTACATATTTGGAATCATAAGTTCCAAATTATGTAATTAAGACTCTTTTGTTTTTGGACATTATGAATAGTAATGACGGTAATTATCTTTAATTATCTTGATTAATGAGTAATCGGGTAGTTAAAGATAATAAGATAATATCATAATAATAAAAAATGACCACAAAATGTGTCCTAAGGCTACTGGTTGTCTCATGTCCTACCATGGGATGCCTTTTTCCAAACTTGGAGGCCCCATGGAATCACTTTTGTGAGAAAGTGACTTTTTATCTTTTTATTTTTTAAAGAATGTTAAATGTAACAAAGAATGTATCACCTAAGTAAAATATTTTTAATTCTGTCTACATAAATTATCTTTTGGACTATAAATATTAATTGGAAAGATAAAAAGATTTCCTAAATCATAGTATTTTTTTTATAATTTTTAGACATTAAATAAATTAGATTATTTATGACATCATGATGATGCAGCGATGACCTCATTATTTAACGATTTAAATAAAATGGAAAGATAATGTAATATCTAAGAAATAAACATGTCCAAAACCTATTGTATTGGTGGATTTCGAACCCTTATCACCTTATCCTCGAAACACATCAATGTGGGACCATTAAAATCCGAAACTCATTTGAAAATAAAGTTAGATTATATACCTTTCCAAGAGTGCCCCCTCCTCTCCTCTAATAAAAGGCCCCCACCTCTACCTCCTTACCCACACTTCCAAAGACTTTGGATCGGCAAAAACCTGCCAATTTCATCTCTCAAAATCCCTCTATAACTCCTTGAAGCCTCACTTTGGGCAGAATCCTTTCCAAGGAAGCCTTTGAGCTCAAATCAAAGAAAGTTACCCGATTTGAAGGTAATGTCTTCGCTTGAGTCCTTTTGTTTTATTTTGCTTCTACAACCCCCTAAAATCTTTTTATTAATTTATTTTGTAACAAATCCAGTATCTTAAATATACTAGGATGTTGTTATAAGAATTATTCGAGCTAAACTTACACACACCTACATCTAATGGTTAAAGAACATACTGTTTCCGTGGATGGCGAATTTCTGCCTCCCGAAACGATGATTGTTCAAAATTCTTTTAACACCTTCAAAGGTGGACATTAAGATGAGACTATATTTATATATGATATATAATATGTTTATGTTTTACTTAAGCTTTTGTATTTTTCATTTATGTCATACCTTTATGGTTTCCATTATGGGTAAACGTGATATCTTCATTTAAGGAAGTGCGGACTACCGCCCCCTCAAAGTGATTTGATTCATTAATACCATATGTGGTACGTATAAAGGATATATTTAATGATATTATATATGATAACATACTAGAATTAAAATTATATTATGTATAATTATTTTTTAATTCCATTAAAAATGAAATATAAATGGAAGTAGCGTTCGTACGTACGTACGGCTTACCGTCTCCATGAACGGTGCATTTCATTTCTTATCCCCAAATGTAATGTACTATTATAAGTACATGTATATAATGGATATATATGATGAATGATACATCTAAATGATTAATATAATTATGGAATTAAAATATACATATATCTCATTGAGTTTTAATACTATTAATATAACAAAGAAATGAAAGTAGCGTTCATGCGTACGTACGGCTTACCGTCTCCATGAACGGTGCATTTCATTTCTTACCTCTAAATGGTTATGTAATATTATAAATGCATTAATATACTGGATATATATTATGTATATGATATCTACATCATGAATACAATTCTGGATATAATTAACCTTTGGCCACACGAACAACATGTAATTGTAAGAAGTCCACTTTCGACTTATGAACCAAATATCGACAAAACAAACATTATTAACTTAAATGATTACATAATGTTTATTACATGGTAATAAGTGATATAAAAGGAATAATGAACTTGAAAAAATGTTCTTAAGGAATTATAAATTAACTAAAGTTTATTATTCAGGAATATAAAGAAACGAACAAGACAAGTCAGACTTGAGGTAAGGGATCCTAATCCTCTCTTTTTAAGTACGCTCTTTTATGCAATTCCTTTTAAAGATCATATTTCTTGTTCTTTTATATTACTCTTACTGTAATTTTAATGTTCATATGATGAGAGACCCTATTCTCTCTCATCAATCCATTTTGGAAGTTTTGAGTGGCGCCGTTAGGCTGCCTAATTTTCATAAGGGATCTTACTCCTCTCTTTCTTTTTAAGTACTCTCCTTTATGTAACTTCTTTTAAGATCCTCTTTGTTATGCTGGGGGATGTTATTTTGTATTCCTCTTTCTGTAAAATTTATTTTTATATGATGAGAGACCCTATTTTCTCTCATCAATCCATTTTGGAAGTTTTAAGTGGCGTCGTTAGGCTGCCGAGTTTTCGTAAGGGATTTTTCATCTAAATTTTATTCCTGTGAGATTTATGCTACATTTTCCACAATTTCCTTTGATTGGTGTATGTACTGCCCATTATTATACACTTTGTGTAGTATAATTTCATTAATGGGTATTCACATCTTCATTGTATGACCCTTCTTACATGGGGTGTATGTTTTGAAAGTTACCCAACTCGGTAAGGGGACCTTTCACCCTCGTTTTTTTAAAAGACTTCTTTTGTTATGTCTTTTAATTCACATACTATTATGTTGGGATATGTTCTTCTATATCCTTATTTATGTAAATTTTATTTCCAAGTGATGAGATCCCATTTATCTCTCTCATAAACCCTTTTTGTAAAATTTTATGTGACGCCGATAGGCTGTCGAGTTTTACAAAGGGAACTTCTTAACCCAATTTCGATTTCTTTGGGTTAAACATGTAGTTATTGAATATGTCATCCTTTGAATATGTGTGAATAACCTTTGATTGTTTTACACTTAATATCCACTTATAATTGGGTGTATTTATATTTGTCACACATAATTATGAGATTGATTTATCCTTAATTTAAGGATACCTTCTTTATAATGGATTTCATCTCATTTTACATTTCTTTTGAGAATTCATTGTTGTTATGCACCAATTCACTCTTATATGGTGTGTATACTATCCTTTGACATATTATATCATGAATCCCTTTATTCTCATGATATTATAAATTTCGGATTAAATGTTATTCCACTATTATTTGTATTCAAGAGTCTCTCATTTTGTTAAAAACTATTTAACAAAAATATCGTTTTAAATGTTTTAAAGATTTATTATTCTAAATCTTTATCTTTAATGTCCATGTTTTCAAAATGGTTTTCAGTATTCATTTATATGGAAATTAATGTTTTAAAATTATAATTCCATTAAAAGCTTCAAAGTGGTATGGGACACTTTGATTCAAAAATCTATTTTAAATGGTTTTTGAAAATGGGTTGATTAATTCAATATCTGGGAATTACTTATTGTGATTGAAAATGAAATGTTGTTATTGAAATGTTTATATTTTCAATATTTTATGTGTAATGATGGTGCTTGGAAATTTTACGGGTGGTTACGTGATAAACCATATGACGTGTGGTGCCGTGAATACCAGGACGGGTGGTTACGTTATAACCTCAAATGCATTGGGTATGGAAGTCAGCCGTATGGCTATTCCATTAAGTATGTGTAGAAGTCGGCCATATGGATATTCCATTAAGTATGTGTGGAAGTAGACCGTATGGTTATTCCACTTAAGTATGTTTATGTCCCAAGTTACCTTTATATGTTATGTGATCTTTATATGGGTTTTGTGGTAATATTTTGGTTACTGAAGGGTAAGTAATGAACTTTTATTCAGTGAAGAGTTTTTACTACTTTGAAAAGGTGAAAAGTATTACTTTGATAAAGTATACATGGTTTACTTGTTGTTTTGAAAAACTAACAGTTTTCATTCTTTGTGTATCCCTTACTGAGATTTTTATGCTCATCCCAAGTTTTTGAAATGTTTTTCACAAGAATTAACGTGGAATAGGGTCAAGGATGGGATCAAGGTAAAGTCATGCTACCTAAAACATGGAAATAGACATGTTTCTTTTTAAGAGTTTTTATTTTATGGAAATTTAGTAGAAGTTTCTACTTTGTAATCTTTTGAGATGTAATAGTTATGTCCGAATTCTCTAAAAATCTAAACCTGAAAAGATCCTCGATGTGAATTATTCATTTAATTCAATATTAAGTAAGGTTTAAGGTTGGGGCCTTATAGTTGGTATCAAAGGTCGGTTTAGATAACTTTAGAGGTTAGGGTATTCTTTAAGCATAAGTGACATTACCATAATGGTTAGGATTTCAGAAAGAGTCCTAGTTTTAGATAAAGTGAATGAGTAAGTATATCTTAGTGTTTATCTTCCTCATTAGTACATGATGGTTTTGTTGATATACTAACACCGACCTTTCTATTTTTAGTGAATGGATGGATCTAGCAGGCACCAAAGAGACAACAGGTTTGAAGGAAACTATGGTGGTTCTCTATTTAAGATACTAGATAAAATGGGGGATTCAATGAGGAAACTCGTGGTTGTTCTAAACCAACTATCAAGGAGTCATGATCAACCACTTGAACCTTGGTATGTTTTGTAATGCATCATGTACGAGATGTCCAATCGATATGGAAGTTCAGGTAATAATTATAAAGGCAACCATTAGAGTTTATATGATCCTTACTTTTGAGGTAATTATGGGTTATTATATGATATGATGGAAAATGAAAGGCATGGGATAAACTTGAGGTTAAAATATGTTATGATTATTTTTGAAGATTTTATCTCGTTTTGGGGAATGTTTTAAAATTATATAGTTTTGGAAAAAGGACAACACACAGACCGTGTGACAACCCGTCGCATCGGACAAAGCTGCGGGAATCGAACCCACAACCAAAGTGCAACTGGTATTTATCGCCTACCATTGGACTACGTGAAGTCCCTGGTTATTTTGACTAATTATTTTTAGTTAGATGACTTTAGGAATTAAGAGTAAGTTGATTTTGGGTTATCTATCAAAATTTATTAACCTATCATGGAGGATATGTGATTAGGTTCATTACTTTTCAATACGAGACATTAAGAGTAACTGATGTTGTTTGGAGATAAATGTTACGATTTAACTTGGAAGACTATGTGACTAAATCCTTCAAATATTTGGGTTTCAATCTTAGTTTGGTTTACTTTGAAGAATTTTATGGAAAAATTGATTATCTAATGGTCCTCTTTGAACTTTGGGTTTTGTTGGACAAATTTTTGAGATTAAGAATAGATTTTCTTTTTATAAAGGGTTATCCTTTTCTGGATTATCTGATCTTGTACTAACATTTTTGGTTTTGGTTTTGGTTAAAGTCTAAAGACATGGGAAGTATATAGTTCTCTTTTGTGGATTAGGTGATTCTCTAGAAGTTGATTATAGTACTCTTAATGTGAACAAGTCTTCCAAAATACTCGTCTTTTGGAGAAAATATGAGTTTGTATAAGGAATCTAATAAAAGTTGAAAGTCAACATGATAAGTGATTATGTTTCCTTATGAATAAATTCCTCAATAAAAAGTAACTTAAAACAAAAATGTTGGCTATTAACTTTTCCTACTAGGGAATCGAATACCATTTAACCCATCACAAGTTTGTGATTTTCTTGTGGTTAACTTTCTCCTAAACATGTTTTCTATCACTCTCCATCAGAACATGACCCGTTGTTTTTTCTTCCATGTCCATATTTTCATACTTGGAATCCTAGTATGTGTTAACTCGGGTGACCTTTGTACTTATCTTTCTTTATTTTAAAGTGATTGTTTTACTGACTCTTGTTCCGATGTGGGACTTTCAAGGATGTTTCCAAGCTCAATTTTAAAATTGCGAGGACGCAATTCCCAAAAGGGGGGAAGGATGTAACGCCCTAGGTAAATAAAGAATATGAAATCTTTATATTTATCCATATTTGTGAATAAAATATTAATATTACTTTAAAGGGGATGCTATGCTTGATGGCGTACCCAATACGCAACAATGAGTTTCTTGGGAATCTTACGTTGCACTCTAATAATAAATTAATATTATTTTAAATGGTAGTTAACGCCTAGCCGTTGTAATGGAGGGAATGAACAGAACTAACTAAAAAATGATTATATATGTTTGTCAAATATTTTTACTCTTTACAATAAATGTTAGAGGATTAAAAATGAAAATGAATCCAGTTTTTAAGCGTAAACATTCTAATATTCTTTAAAAGGTCGATTAACCGCCTTTTGATGGAGAACCCCTTTTAAATACACTTTTTGAAAATTTTATAAGATCTATTTTTCAAAATAAACATATTATTTATGATTGAGACATTGAAATTTACCTTGGGTTAATTTTTGGTATTTTTCTGACAATGTTCATTTTTCAATGAATATTGAAAAATACTGCATTTTACATCAAAACTGCTTTTTAATATAATTTAATTATATGGTTATATTATCTTTTTAATTTGTTTTAAAGTGTAATTAGAATATATTTTTACCATGTAATTCAATTATGGTCATTGGGAAAAATTTCACTTTGGAATTAGGCATAAACAAGTGCCAAACTTTTCATAAATATTATTTCTTAAAAACCTGCTATTTGTTTTGACAACGGGAAGTTTTTTTAAATTAATTATTGCAATTTATGTGTTTGGAATTTGGTAAAATGAATTAAATATTTGGAATCAGAAGGTCCAAATTATGTAATTAATACTCTTTTGTTTTTGGACATTATGAATAGTAACGACGGTAATTATCTTTAATTATCTTGATTAATGAGTAATCGGGTAGTTAAAGATAATAAGATAATATAATAATAATAAAAAATGACCAAAAAATGTGTCCTAAGGCTACTTGTTGTCTCATGGACGACCATGGGATGCCTTGTGCCAAACTTGGGGGCCCCATGGAATCACTTTTGTGAGAAAGTGACTTTTTATCTTTTTATTTTTTTTAAAGAATGTTAAATGTAACAAAGAATGTATCACCTAAGTAAAATATTTTTAATTCTATATACATAAATGATCTTTTAGACTATAACTATTCATTGGAAAGATAAAAAGATTTCCTACATCATAGTATTTTTTTTATAATTTTTAGACATTAAATAAATTAAATTATTTTTGACATCATGATGATGCAGCGATGACCTCATTATTTAATGATTTAAATAAAATGGAAAGATAATGTAATATCTAATACCTAAACATGTCCAAAACCTATTGTATGGGTGGATTTCAAACCCTTATCACCTTATCCTCAAAAAAAATCAATGTGGAACCATTAAAATCCGAAACTCATTTGAAAATAAAGTTAGATTATATACCTTTCCAAGAGTGCCCCTCCTCTCCTCTTATAAAAGGCCCCCACCTCTACCTCCTTACCCACACTTCCAAAGCCTTTGTCTCGGCCAACCCCTGCCCATTTCATCTCTCCACATCCCTCTATAACTCCTTGAAGCCTCACTTTGGGCAGAATCCTTTCCAAGGAAGCCTTTGAGCTCAAATCAAAGGAAGTTACCCGATTTTAAGGTAATGTCTTCGCTTGAGTCCTTTTGTTTTATTTTGCTTCTCCAACCCCCTAAAATATTTTTATTCATTTATTTTGTAACAAATACAGTATATTAAATATACTAGGATGTTGTTATAAGAATTATTTGAGCTACAATTACACACACCTACATCTAATGGTTAAAGAACATACTGTTTCCATGGATGGCGAATTTCTGCCTCCCGAAATGATGATTGTTCAACATTCTTTTAACACCTTCAAAGGTGGACATTAAGATGAAACTATATTTATATATGATATATAACATGTTTATGTTTTAATTAAGCTTCTGTATTTTTCATTTATGTCATACCTTTATGGTTTCCATTATGGGTAAACGCGATATCTTCATTTAAGGAAGTGTGGACTACCGCCCCCTCAAAGTGATTTGATTCGTTAATAACATATGTGGTATGTATAAAGGATATATTTAATGATATTATATATGATACCATACTGGAATTAAAATACTATTATGTATCATTATGTTTTAATTCCATTAAATATGAAATATAAATGGAAGTAGCGTTCATGCGTACGTACGGCTTACCGTCTCCATGAACGGTGCATTTCATTTCTTATCCCCAAATGTAATGTACTATTATAAGTAGATGTATATAATGGATATATATGATGAATGATACATCTAAATGATGAATATAATTATGGAATTAAAATATACATATATCTCATTTAGTTTTAAT
Source organism: Viscum album (assembly GCA_963277665.1). NCBI lineage: Eukaryota > Viridiplantae > Streptophyta > Magnoliopsida > Santalales > Viscaceae > Viscum > Viscum album. The sequence continues at coordinate 66,495 of CAUJRU010002383.1, read as the reverse complement.
TCCATTAATATGACAAAGAAATGAAAGTAGCGTTCATGCGTACGTATGACTTACCGTCTCTATGAATGGTACATTTCATTTCTTACCTCTAAATGGTTATGTAATATTATAAATTCATGAATATAATGGATATATATGATATCTACATCATGAATACAATTCTGGATATAATGAACCTTTGGCCACACGAACAACATGTAATTGTAAGAAGTCCACTTTCGACTTATGAACCAAATATCGACAAAACAAACATTATTAACTTAAATTATTACATAATGTTTATGACATGGTAATAAGTGATATAAAAGGAACAATGAACTTGAAAAAAGGTTCTTAATGAATTAGAAATTAACTCAAGTTTATTATTCAGGAATATAAAGAAACAAACAAGACAAGTCGGACTTGAGGTAAGGGATGCTACTCCTCTATTTCTTTTTAAGTACGCTCTTTTATGTCATTCCTTTTAAAGCTCATCTTTCTTATTATTTTATATTAATATTACTGTAATTTTTATGTTCATATGATGAGAGAACCTATTCTCTCTCATCAATACATTTTGGAAGTTTTGAGTGGCGCCGTTAGGCTGCTGAATTTTCGTAAGGGATCTTACTCCTCTCTTTCTTTTTAAGTACTCTCCTTTATGTCACTTCTTTTAAGATCCTATTTGTTATGCTGGGGGATGTTATTTTTTATTCCTCTTTCTGTAAACATTATGTTGATATTATGAGAGACCCTATTTTCTCTCATCAAACCATTTTGGAAGTTTTAAGTGGCGCCGTTAGGCTGCCAGGTTTTCGTAAGGGATTTTTCATCTCACTTTTATTCCCGTGAGATTTATGCTACATTTGCCACAATTTCCTTTGATTGGTGTATGTACTGCCCATTATTATACACTTTGTGTAGTATAATTTCATTTATGGGTATTCACATCTTCATAGTATGACCCTTCTTCCATGGGGTGTACGTTTCGAAAGTTACCCAACTCGTTAAGGGGACCTTTCACCCTCGTTTTTTTAAAGACTTCTTTTGTTATGTCTTTTAATTCACATAATATTATATTGGGATATGTTATTCTATATCATTATTTTTGTAAATTTTATTTCCAAGTGATGAGATCCCATTTATCTCTCTTATAAACCCTTTTTGTAAAATTTTATGTGACGCCGATAGGCTGTCGAGTTTTACCAAGGAAACTTCTTAACCCAATTTCGATTTCTTTGGGTTAAACATGTAGTTATTGAATATGTCATCCTTTGAATATGTGTGAATAACCTTTGATTGTTTTACACTTAATATCCACTTATAATTGGGTGTATTTATATTTGTCACACATAATTTTGAGATTGATTTATCCTTAATTTAAGGATACCTTCTTTATAATGGATTTCATCTCATTTTACATTTCTTTTGAGACTTCATTGTTGTTATTCACCAATTCACTCTTATATGGTATGTATACTATCCTTTGACATATTATATCATGAATCCCTTTATTCTCATGATATTATAAAGTTCGGATTAAATTTTATTCCGCTATTATTTGTATTCAAGAGTCTCTCATTTTGTTAAAAACTATTTAACAAAAATATCGTTTTAAATGTTTTAAAGATTTATTATTCTAAATATTTATCTTTAATGTCCATGTTTTCAAAATGGTTTTTAGTATTCATTTATATGGACATTAATGTTTTAAAATTATAATTCCATTAAAATCTTCAATGTGGTATGGGACACTTTGATTCAAAAATATCTTTTAAATGGTTTTTGAAAATGGATTGATTAATTCAATATCTAGGAATTACTTATTGTGATTGAAAATGAAATGTTGTTATTGAAATGTTTATATTTTCAATATTTTATGTGTAATGATGGTACTTGGAAATTTTATGGGTGGTTACGTGATAAACCATATGACGGGTGGTGCCGTGAATACCAGGACGGGTGGTTACGTTATAACCTCCAATGCATTGGGTATGGAAGTCGGCCATATGAATATTCCATTAAGTCTGTGTGGAAGTTGGCTGTATGGCTATTCCATTAATTATGTGTGGAAGTCGACCATATGGTTATTCCACTTAAGTATGTTTATGTCCCAAGTTACCTTTATATGTTATGTGATCTTTATATGGGTTTTATGGTAATCTTTTGGTTACTGAAGGGTAAGTAATGAACTTTTATTAAGTGAAGAGTTTTTACTACTTCGAAAAGGTGAAAATTATTACTTTGATAAAGTATACATGGTTTACTTGTTGTTTTAAAAAACTAACAGTTTTCATTCTTTGTTTATCCCTTACTGAGATTTTTATGCTCATCCCAAGTTTTTGAAATGTTTTTCACAGGACTTAACATGGAATAAGGTCAAGGATGGGATCAAGGGAAAGTCATGCTACCTAAAAAATTGAACTGGACATGTTTCTTTTTAAGAGTTTTTATTTTATGGAAACTTAGTAGAAGTTTCTACTTTGTAATCTTTTGAGATGTAATAGTTATGTCCTAATTCTCTAAAACTCTAAACCTGAAAAGATCCTCAATGTGAATTATTCATTTAATTCAATATTAAGTAAGGTTTAAGGCTGGGGCCTTATATCATGAGCCCGAGAACCGCCTATGTTTTATTTTGTAAATTATGAGAAATCATTATCTCTATAGAAGGCTTTCAAAATTTTCTTTCTGGATTCAAGTAGATAAGTTCTTGGGGAAAAATATTTTGGAGGATGGATTTTTAGTTTATCCAGAGAAGGTGAAGGATTTTGTGTTTTGGAAGGAACCTCATAATGTCTTTGAGATACGAATCTTCCTTGGTCTTACTAGAAACTACTAATAGTTTTTCAAGGATTTATCTATAATGGAACCACCTTTGACTAATATTAAAAGGAAAGTGGACAAATTCTCATGGGATGCAAAGTGTCAGTCTTCTTTCAATGAAATGAAATGAATTCTGACATCATCTCCTATTTTGATCTTACCTAATCCTGGTAAGGGGTTTGTGGTATTTTTTGATGCATCTAGTGCTCGTTTGGGATTGTTATTATGTAGGATAACCATGCGGTAGCTTACAGATATTTTTATCATCGACTGCAAGAGAAGAACTACCCCACTCATGAGTTATAGCTTGTTGAAGTGATGCATGTGCTTAAATATTGGGGGCAATATCTCTTTCGGGAGAAGATCACAGTCTTCCTTGATCACAAGAGTATGAGCTATATCTTTACTCAGAAAGACTTGAATCTGAGGAAGAGATGAAAGATAGAATACCTTCATATTTTTGACATCAACATTGCCTACATTTTGGGGAAAGGGAATTTTATTGTTGATGCTCTTAATAGGAAGGTACCATCACTGGATGTTTTCAAATAGAAAGAGGAGTGTAATCTTATGGGGATTTTCTCTCAGCTTCAATTTGACATGTAGAAGGATGTTTCAAATATGTTTCTGAACAATTCTTAGTTTTCATCATATCTTCTCGAGTCTATTTTCCAAACTCAGCAGCCGGATGATGAGTTTCAAAATACTTGGGAAAGCATTTAGGGTGGAGAGAACATTTATTTTCGGTCTCTTTCTTCAAATGGAATACTTTAGTTTGGTAAGCGAGTTGTCATACCTACTCCTATGAGAAGTGGAATATTATTTTATGGTCATAGATCTTTATAGGTCATTCATCCAGGTGATAAGAAGATGTATTTTGACATTATAAGAATATTCCAGTGTCCATGTATGAAGCGTGACATTTCAGATTATGTGTCTCATTATTACACCTCCTAATGGATAAAGGCGGATCATTTGAAATATTTTGGTTTTCTCCAGCCTCTTCTTGTATCGGTTTGGAAATGGAATGAGGTATCCATTGGATTTTTTGTTAGATTTACATGGACACCCTGAGGGAAAAATGATATATGGGTGGTCATTGATCAGATGATGATGTTTTCCCATTTCATTCTGATTAATGAAACCACTAAAGTTGAGGATCTGAGTAAGCTGTATGTGCTGGAGATTGTGAGGTTACATGGGAGTCCTTCTGCCATTGTTTAAAATAGGGAACCTATGTTCACATCAACGTTTTGGAGAAGTCTTCAAGAGGTATTGGGATCTCAAATCAAGTTGATCACAACCTACCATCCATAGAAGGAAGGTCATACGGAGCATGTAATTCTGATCAAGGAGGATATGCTTCACACCTATGTCCTAAATTTCATAGGATGGTAGGATATCCATCTAGGACTAGTCGAGTTTATCTATAACAATAGTTATCATCCAATGACAAGAATGGATCCTTTTGAGGAATTTTATGGTTACCTATGCAGATCACCTCTTTATTAGGAATAAGTGGGTGAAATAGATTTGGTTTGAACAAGTCTGGTTCAGGATACGTGGGTGAAGATTCATGATGTGTGATGACATTTGGTTATAGCCTAGAGTCGAACAAAATTGTTTGCAGATCAACGATGTCATCCTTTAGAGTTTTCCTTAGGTGACTGTGTTTTATTTAACGTTTCTCCTCATTTAGATCACCATTGTCTTGGAAAATATGGAAAGTTGGCTCTGAGATATGTGGGACCATTTTAAAAAACTGAACTGCTCGGGAAGGTTTCTTATCGGTTAGCATTTATGGCTCAGTTAATGGGAATTCATGATGTTTTCCATATATCTCAACTTAGGAAGTATCACTCTAATCCCACTCACATTTTGAGTCCGAAATAAACTGAGCTAGATCTAGATGCTTCTGTTTTGGAGAAACTAGTTGATATTGTTGACTCTCAGACAAAAGTATTGTGTGGGAAGTCGATTTTGTTGGTCATAGTTCAATGGAAACACGTATCATATTCTCATGAGACTTGGGAACATGATTCATTGATGAGGGATCAGCGGCCTCATGTTTTTCTGGGAGTTACATCTTCCACGTCACTTCTCATGGATGGAAGTTCATTAAGGTGGAGAGTTTGTAACATCTCGTAACCTTAATCAGGTATTTTTTTCATTTCTCTAGGTTTCCCCTTTGGTTCATAGTATTTAGAGGTTTTTTTTGGTTTACTGCAAGCTCTAGAGTAGGTACACACAGTATACCTAAGGTTTAAGTTGTGTACTGTGGGATGGATTCATGTTGTGAAAGGGTAGATCACGTTGTGAGTAGTTACACATCGTGTACCTAAGGTACAAGTCGTGTAGGGTTTAAATACTATATTTTTAACTCAAGGTGATGGGTTTTTCGGTGTAACTTATCCAGGGAGGACTACACAATTTGACCCTTCAGTACACACCGTGACTCGGCCCTCACCCAGTTTAAAGTTGCATGTTTGGAAGTTTTACTCAGCCCTTTCATCCCAACATCATTGATCTCGATCCTAAGACTCTATTAGCTAATTTCTATAGGTTACACTCATTCAGGATAGATCTGATCTTCCTTGGATCTTCATTATGTTTGTATTGTGTCTCTCTAGGTAAGTGTTATTTTCGGTTCTTCCTTGTAGTTAATCATAATAGCCCCCTAGCCTTGAGTCATCAGATCCACCGATCTATGTTGGATTATTCTTGTTATATCCATCTAGATCCATCACGAGATCTTCGTCTAAAGGCTATTCCTTTGCTAGTTGTTGTGTAGTTAACATCCATTATTGAGGTACATGGGTTTTCTTCTATCCACCAACCTCGTGTCTTCTAAATTGAATCAATCCGTTGATGTGTGGGTTTGATTCTATATCCCTTGTTGGCATTTTTGGGTTTTGTTGACCTTGGATTCTATTACAAGCATGTACGATCTGAACATTGAGGTAGGTGGTTTTGTCTCTAGCCTTTGATAACAAACCTACTTGTTGTTTCTTTGTAAATGGATTTATGAAATAGGAATGATTGTCTACGTGAGTTGAAAAAGGGCTTTGAATGAAAAATGGTTGTCCCTGCCTTTTGATAAATGCGTTGTGAAATAGTTTTGAATGGGTTTCAAAGAATTTAAATGGATTTTGAATTATTTTGAATCATTTTCAAAGAATTGAATTGAATTTTGAAAAATAGAACATGGGTTACCTTGGGTACTTAGGTGGAAGGTTTATCTAGAGGCCATTATCCATTTATTTGTGATTATCAATGAGGTTTGTCTTGGGGATTTCCTTTATTTTCTAGGCTTGTTGTTCTAGGTGATTGATAGTGACATTTTGGGTGTTTTTCTCATGGCATATTCCTCTACTTCTTAGTCTTTTGTTTTATGATCAATTTTTTTTTCTTGATTATTGTGGTATGAATATTTTGCTACCTAGACTTGTAGTATTCTTTGGTGTTGTGATTCCTATGATTTTTTTACTGCTTGTCTTTTTGAGTTAGCCTTGATATTCATGTTTGTACTTGTGGAAAATGTTATCGAAAATATGATTTGAAACTGATATACCTACTTTTGTTTGGAACTTTGGAAAAGTAAATCTATAAAACTACTTTACTACTTATCATGCCATGTTTTGTTTTAAAATGAGCATAAAATATTTTCTATATAAAGACCTTTTATGGAATACCTAGGTGGGATCCTACTGATCCTATTAGTCCAAACCCTATGAACTTATTCGGTGGTGCATAGACCTTCTTTTTTCATTTGGTCTAGGGAAAGGAAAGCCACCCTAGTGGGGCAGCAGGGTTTGTGTTATCTGGTTGGGTAGCTGGTGGTGAGATTGTGGGAGTTTGTCCATGCCTTCAGTTGGAGTAGCTATTGCTTGTAGTCCTTTTCAATTAGACTTGTCTATTGGGTTTTTCTTCTATTAAAGTTGTTCTGTTTCCACTATTTTCCTAACAGTTATGGAATATATATTTTTTAGAATTCTCATGTTCCTTTATTTCTCTATATATGTATTACATGTGGTTGTTAATTTTGGGAAAAATCATTCCCTTAGTTTTTTCATTCGAGGACCGAGTGTTTGTCGCCATTGCTTGGGGATTGGGAATTCCCTTCAGGTATGTGATAGGTTGGGTTAGGTTTGAGGGTAACTCGGTTCGGTTTGTTAAAATTTTGTATCAAAGGAGGTATGTCCTCAAGAATATTTTCTTGGGAAGTCTATTAGACTAGAGATAGGATTCTTGGGACTTGAGAGGTATGTTGCGATGAGTTCCTATCCAGCTCTTATCGTCATGAGACTCTGGTTACAATGGGATTTCAGGTTATGTGTCTATAGCGTTGGATTTTTCTTTCAAAATATCATTTTATACTTATTTTTTCTAGTTTGAACTGATATTTTTTGAGTGTCTGATCATTCATATATATTTGTGTGAAGCAGTATGCCTCCGAGACTTCTTCCAGTGGTTTCTCAGGAAGGTTCAGTTGATGGTCCTCAAGGAAATCCACATTTGGATTAGAATATCATTGATACCATCATAAAATAAGTCTGTTCCATGAGTCTAGAACATAGTGGTTGAGGTAAAACTAGGAGCTGAAGGAGAAATATATCGATCATGGGAGTTCATGCACGAGAGGGCACCGTCCTTTAGGGGAATGACTGAACCTCAAGAGGTGGATGAGCGGATGGACATGATTGATTAGATCTTCAACTTCCTAGAGACACTTGAGAATATTACGGTGAAGTATACATCATTCATACTTGAGGGTTCTAACAAGAATTGGTGGGACTCTATGGTCTAGGCAGGCACACATGTGGGTTTGAATTGGAAGGGTGGCAAGACCCTGTTCTTCTAGATGTTTTTTCTAGATTCTATGATGTTGAAAAAATATATGGAGTTCCTATCATTGCAGAAAGGATAATTTTCAGTGTCTTATACTTGAACTATTTTAAAAAACTTGTCCGTTTTTCTCCGGATGCGGTAAAGCATAACCAATTGAAGGCATATAAATACATGCAGGGTTTGTGACTAGATATTATATTGCTAGTATTTATGCTGGAGCTTTATTCATATGTAGAGATTCTGGGAAAATCTATGATGGAAGAGATGACTATGGTAGGAATATTCAGTGTTACCGCCTATTCTCTTCCAAATAGTGACTACTTTAGTGGCATGAATCAAAAGAAGAGGAAGTTGAAGGACCATCACATAAGTGGTGGAGGTGGGTCTCAGTAGCGAGCCTCCTCTACACCATTCATTGTAGCTGCCAGTGTGCCTCTAACATGCTATTAGTGTGTCAAGGAAGTTCACACTAGACACTATTTTCCTATTTTCGTGAAGACATGAAACAATTGTGGACGTGTTGGTCACTTATAATGTTTCTATCTTGCTATGAATAAACCCCTCTATGGTTAGGTTTCATTAGCTCCAAGGGCTACTACATTGTAGTCAGAGGCTTCAAAGACTACATGGATCTAGCCACAGGCCTCAGGAGTAAATCATTTACACATAGTAAATGAGTGAGCAATGAAATTTGATGGAGGTTCAGAAACAATGAGAGGTACAATTCTAATTACATCTTCAGTATAAATTTCTTTTTTTTTAATATCGGTGCCTCCCAATCATTTATATATGAATGATCTATTGATTCACTTAAACATCCAATGAAACTTATTCCCTTTAAAATGGTGTTATAAACACCTATTGGCAATAAGAAAGAGAAGGGGTTTTAATGTCCTTATTGTTTGTTGAAAATAGCTGATACAAAGTTTGTTTGGGATTTTCTCGTTCTTGATCAATATTTATTTGACATCATCATCGGTATGGATTGGATTGTCACTCAATAAGAAGATGTTGATTGTTATCATTGGTGTGTTTCATTTCATGATGCCGATAAGAGAACTCGTGTGTTTCAGAGATAGTGGGACCCTTGGTCTAATCATGTAGGACCTTCCCACCAAGAGCTCAATAGTTTGTTGGTTGCTGTTGCATTTGAGCTCGATGACATTTATTCTATTGATGATATTCCTATTTTTTGTCAATTCATCCTTGAAGTTTTCACAGATAATTTCTCTAGTATTCCTATATATATAGAGGTAGAGATTATGACTTACCTAGTGCTAGGTACGTAGCCGATATCGATGAATTCTTATCACATGGAACCAGCGGAGTTGAAAGAACTAATGATTTAGTTGGAAGACCCATTAGATAAAGGTTTAATTCACCCTAGTGTCTCACCTTGGGCAGCCTTAGTGCTATTATCCAAGAAAGAGGACGGTTCACTTTAGTTATATGTGGACTATCTGAAGTTGAACTAGGTTATAGTTAAGAACAAAAAACCTTTACTTAATGTGGATGATTTCAATTATCAGTTGAAGGATGCAAAGTGGTTCTTAGAGATTGATCTTCGGTTAGGTTATCATCAGCTCAGAGTTCAAGATTCTGACATACCAAAGACAACATTCAAGTTTAGGTATGACCATTAAAAATATATTGTGACTCATTTTGGTCAGACTAACACTCCTATAGTTTTTATGGCCTTGTGAAATCAGATATTCCACCAATATCTTGACACCTTTATGTTAGTTTTCTTGGATGATATTATAGTTTACTCAAAATTTGATCATAAGCATGAGCACCATCTGAGTTTGGTTTTAGAAATTCTGAGATATCAATGTCTCTATAGAAATATTTCAAAATTTATATTTTGGATTCAAGAAGTGAAGTTCTTGGGGCACAGAATTTTTGATCATGGATTATCAGTTGATCCAAGGAAGGTGAAGGTTGTTATGTCTTATAAGGAACCACATAATGTATTTAAGATAAAAAGATTCCTTGTTTTTGTTGGATACTACAAATGGTTTTTCAAGGATTTATCTAAGATGGAATCACCTTTGACTTCTCTTACTCAAAATGTGGTGAAATTCACATGGGATGAAAAGTGTAAGTCTTGTTTTGATAAACTAAAACAACTTCTGACATCGGATCCTATTTTGATCTTACCTAAGCCCTATATGGGGTATGTTGTGTTTTGTGATGCATCTGGTGCTGGTTTGGGATGTATGATTTTTCATGATAACAATGTGGTAGATTATGGATATCATCATCTGTGACTACATGAGAATAACTACCCCACTCATGATTTAGATCTTTCTATGGTGATGCATGCGCTTAAATGTTGGCAACACTATCTCTTTGGGGAGAAGTTCTCAATATTCTCTAATCATAAGATTCTGAGCTATATCTTTTCTTAGAAAGACTTGAATCTCAGGTAGAGGTGATGGATAAAATAACTTTATCTATTTCACTTCAACATTTTTTTCACTCCGGGGAAAGGGAATGTTGTTACTGATTCTCTTAGTAAGAAGGTATCATCATAGGCTATTTTGAAATCGAATGAGGAGTGAAATCTTATGGGGATTTTTTATTAGTTGCACTTGGATGTTCAGGAGGATATTTCAGGTATGGTGCTGACCAATTCTATTTTTTCATCATCTCTCTTGGAGTCTATTTTGAAAATTTAGCATTAGGATGATGAGATTTAGAAGACCCATGAAAGAATTTATGGTGGGGAGACCATTTCTAGTTGGTCTCTATCTTTATATGTTATACTTCACTTCGAGAAGTGTTTTTTTTCATCACCTATGATAAGTTCAATATTGTTTTATTATCTTATCTATTCATGGTCCATTCATACAGATGGTATGAAGAAGTATTATTCCATTAGAAGAATATTCTAGTGGCCGAGTATGAAGCGTGAAATAGCAGAATATGTCTCCCATTTTTACAACTTCCAACAGATAAAGATAGAGGATTTGAAACCTTTTGGTTTCATTCAGCCTCTTTTGGTGCCAGTTTGAAAATGGGATGAGGTATCCATGGACTTTGTTGTTATATTTACACAGACTCCCTAAGTAAAAAACACTATCTCGGTGGTTGTTGATCGATTGATGAAGTCTTCCCATTTCATTCTAATCAAAGACACCACTAATGTTGAAGATATAGGTAAAGTGTATGTGCATGAGATTATGAGGTCACATGGGAGTCCTTCTACCATTGTTTCATACAAGGATATTACATTCACCTAATGGTATTGGAGATGTATTCAATAGGCAATGGGAACATAGATCATGTTGAGAACAACCTACCATCCACATACGGATGGTGAAACAGAGCATATAATTTTGATCCGGGAGGATATGCTTCATGCATGTGTCTTGGATTTCAGAGGATTGTGGGATAGTCACATAGGACTGGTCAAGTTTATTTATAACAATAGTAATAAGTAATCAATAATAATGGATTCTTTTGAGGCATTGTATGGTCACCCATGCAGATCAAATAATTGTTGGGAAGAGGTGGGTGAAGTAGCTTTGTTGGACCAAGTCTGATTGAGGAGACGTCGATGAAGATTTAGGATGTGTAATGAAATCTAGTTACAACCCAGAGTTGATAGAAATCATTTGAAAATGTACGATGTCATCTTTTAGAGTTTTCTAAAGGTGACTGGGTTTTCTTGAAAGTTTCTCCTCAGTTGGGTCATCATTGTCTTGGAAAATAGGTAAAGTTGGCTCTGAGATATTTTTTCCAATTTGAGATCACTGAACGAATCAAGAAGGTTTCTTATCAGTTATCATTTCTAGCTTGGTTTATAGTAATTAATTATGTTTTATATATAGCTCATCTTAGGAAGTATCACCCTGATCCTTCTCACGTTCTGAGTTGGGAAAAAATTTATCTAGAGAAATATGCTTCGGTTTTGGAGAAACTAATTGAGATTGCTTAATCTCAGATGAAAGTCTTGCATGGGAAGTCAATTTCATTTTTCATAGTTCTATGGTAACATGGATCATATTCTCATGAGACTTGGGAATGTGAGTCATTGATGAGGGAGTAGTGGCCACATCTTTTTCTAGGGGTTACATCTTTCACATGACATCTAGGTCATGGAAAGTCTTTATGGTGGGGATTTTGTAACATCCTATTACCTTGATCGGGTATGTTTTTTCCTTTATCTATGCTTCCCCTTTGGTTTAATGTATTTATAGTTTTTTTTATGGTATTACTTCTGGCTCCACAGTAGGTACATGTCGTGTACCTGAGGTACACATTGTGCAATGGGGGATGAATTCATGTCGTGAAAGGTGAGATCACACTGTGAGCAGGTACACATTGTATACCTGAGGTAAATATTGTGTAGGGTTTAAATATCATATTTTTAACTTGAGGCTATGTGTTTTTTAGTGTAACTTATCCATCATGGATTACATGTCGTGACCCTTGGGTACAGGTCGTGACCCGGCTCGCACCCAGGTTAAAGTCAAATGTTTGGCAGTTTCACTCAGCACTTTCTTACCATATATCATCTCTCTTGAACCTAAACTACTCTTAGGTTATTTTTAGATGTTCCCATCTTTCTAGATCGATCCGATCAGACATTGATCTTCGTTGCATCTACGATGCGTCTCTCCGGGTAAGTGTTCATTCTGGTTCTTCCTTGTAGTTGAGTGTGATAACACCCTAGCCTTGAGTTATCATACCCACTAGTCTATGTTGGATTATTCTTGTTGTCTTCCTCTATATCCATCATGATATCATGTTCCTAAGGCATTTCTGTGGAAAGTTTTGGTGCGGTGGACGTCTGTTCTTGAGGTACGTGAGTTTTCTTCTATCTGCTGACCCCTTTTCTTCTAAATTGAATAAATCCTTTGATTTGTGGGTTTGATTCTAGGTCCTTCATTGTTGTTGTTGGGTTTCATTGATCTTGGATTCTATTGTGGGCATGTGAATCCTGAACTTTGAGGTAGGTGATTTAATTTCAAGCCTATTCTAATAAACCTTCTCTCTTTTTCTTTGTAAATTGATTTATCAAATTGGTATAATTGTTTGTGTGTGTTGAAAAAGGTTTTTGAAAGAAAAATGGGTTTCCCTATCTTTTGATAAATGTATTGTGAAATAGATTTTAATGGGTTTCAAAGCATTGAAATGGATTATGAATGGCATTGAATGGATTTCAAATCATTGAAATGAATTGTGAAAAAGATCACATGGGTTACCTTGGGTAAATTGGCGGAAGGTTTATCTTAAGGCCACAATCCATTTCTTTGTGATTATAAAGGAGGTTTGTCTTTAGTCATTTTTTTATTTCCTAGACACATTATTTTAGGGGAATGATAAAGACTTTTGGGGGGTTTACTCATGGGGTATTCCCCTACTTCCTAGGCCTATGTTCTAGGATTAGGTTTTGTGAACCTGATTATTATGGTACGAGTAGTCTGCTGCATAGACCTATAGTATTTCATGCTGTTCTGATACCAATTCTATTATTTCGTAATACTTTTCTTTCTCAGTTAGCCTTGATATACATGTTTGTTATTGTGGAAAATGATATGGATAGTATTCTTCGAAACTGATTTTAGTTTTTTTGTTTAGAATTATGAAAAAGGGAAATTTTTACCATGATTTTTATAAAACTAATTTACTAATTATCATGCCATTTTTTAATTTAAAATGAACATAAATTATTTTCTATATATAGACTTTTTATGGAACACCTCAGTGAGATCCTACTGAGCCTTTTATCTCACAACCTGCGCAGTTCTTCGATGGTGCATAGACCATTGTTTGTCTTCTAGTGTAGGGAAAGGAAAGGCACCACAGTGAGGCAGTGAGGTTTTTGTCAGTTCGTTGGGTAGATGGTGGTGATATGGTGGGATTTTTCTCATGAAATTGTTTGGAGTAGTTTTTTGTTGTAGTCCTTTTTAGTTGGACTTGTCATTTGGGTTTTTTTACTATTACAATTGTTCTGTTTTTGCTATTTTCCTTACAGTTATGGAATATATATTTCTTAGACTTTTATTGATCCTTTTTTTCTCTATATATGTATGAGATGTGGCTATTCAGTATGGGTGAAATCAATCCCTCTATTTTTTCATTAGATGCTCAGGTGCTTCTCATTAGCCCATGGGGATTGGTAATTCCCTTCAAGTATGTGAGAGGTCGGGTCGGATGCCAGTTGAGGGTAACTCGAGTTGGTTCATTACATAAAAGTTGTACTCCATTGTTATATCCACATAGGAAAAACATTGAATAAAGGGATAAAATGTTATAAATTTTTCATTTAAATGTAATTTATATAAAAAGAAAAAGAATGAGAAGAGAGAGGCTTGGGTTATCACTCCCAAGAGCAGTTGATGTTAGATTTTTCATAACTGGATAGTCTTTTATCTATCAAAAATCTACAGGGGAATGATTTTTATATTGTTGTAATAGCTAAAAGTGGTTCCTTACAAAGATAGTTATCATTAATTCTTCATGGTCCCCTTAGATAGAATAATACTTGTGTTCCCCCTGAAAAGTGTGGGGTATCTCATAAAGTGGGGGTGGAATAATGTGGTATGGGGACTCCTCATGTTTAGTAACATTAGTTTTGGATTACATTTCCAATTAATAATCTAGTTATGCTATTGGGATAGATTTAAATAAAGAGGGGAAGTTTGTAATTCTAATTGAAATGGTTCGAAATAAGGTAAAAAAATTAAAATGTATCCATTTATATATAGCAGTTTCCTCTTTATCTTCATGAGAAGCATCCACTGAGAATAAATCTATTTTTTAGTCCCTCCTTCTAGTTGGTGTTCATATTGTGGTTTAGGGACTACTATCTTCCCCCCATGTCCTTGAGTATCTTCATCTTGAGTCACTTCATGTGTGGGTTATATTTCTTCTTTCTCAATAGGATTAATATTTTAATATATTCTAGGCTATCCAGTCATCGTGAGTTCTTCTTCTTGGTAAAATAAAAGGAGATTTTTAAAGTAGTCCTCATATAGCTCTTCTAATGTTTGTTCATCCTTAAATTCCGACAAATCTATTTTTTTCTCCTATTTCTAATTCTTTGTTTTATTTAAGGGTTTTTTTGTGATAGGATATTCATCTTAATTATCAATAATAGATGTCAATTCTATGATTTTGAAAAATTATAACTTGAGAGACTAGTAGATAATTAATCTTGTAAAAACATATAAGGAAATGAATTAATTTCAATGATAACTCCCTCATCTATTTAATCACATAGATAAATTTAAATGTACAATTAATATTTAATGTTTTATTTTATTGATGGTGGTAATTTTAGGATTCTTTCTTCTCTAAAAATGTGAGCTCATCCACTTCATCATTTTCAAAATCCTACATGGCCTGTAACATTTTTTTGATCTTGTGATTTCATTAACAACAAGAGGTTTATTAGAAAATAATTGGTTTTTAATAAAATCATAAAATGTAATGATTGAATGAATGTATCTATCAACTATTTAAATTTTTTATTTATTTTCATGGTACACTAGCTCTAGGAAGATGAGTTCAAGGGTGAATAGGGTAATATCCTTTGATTCTAAAAATATTCCATTTTTCACTTGAATAACTTCTTTGGAAAACTCTAAGGGATTTAACAACTCTTATTTTTGGTTTCATCATTTTATCTACATGTTCTTATAAGAAAGTGGATATTTAAGCTTGAATACCATTTAATTTATTAGTATATTCTCTATGTTCTACTAGTTACTTGTTCACATAAAAATCCTTCAATGTAGATGAGTCACTCTAAATTTCCCCTAGTGTATTTTTTTTCTTGTTTATAGTGTGGCGGTATGTTTTGTTGAGGGTAGTTGGGTCCATTCATTTATCATTATCCATCCTCCCTCCCATTAGTGTGTTCCAAATGTATTTTATGGTATTTCTATTGAGATTCCATCTCTTGGGATTCCTATGTGAGTGTACACTAGACATATAGGTGTTAATATATTTAATAATGACACACACTAATTTTTATCCCACTTTGAGAAAACAAAAAAGTAGAACATGATGAAAAATACTACAAAATAATAAAAAAATGTAATTATGGATTTTTTATATAGTTGTAACTTTACCTTCCTCTCTATAAATGATGTCAAATTGATCGTGCACTTTTCATGGGTCATGGTGAAACTGAATTTCTATTTTACTAAAAATGTATCCTAATAGTAGACCAATGTCATCTCCCAAGGAGAAAGGGTTGGGAGTCTCACTATCCAAGAACTTATATTTTTTTATTTTATTTTTTTTATTTTATAAGAATGTATATAGTATTTTTTTATTTGGTTTTGGATTAAACAGAAATATATTAAAAACCAAAAACAAAACAATGAGTGAAGGGGGTTGGATCTAGGGTCTAATACACAAAACAATTCATCATTATCCGGTTATCATCTTAAAATGGTGTTAATATCATTCTTATATTAAAATTCACTATATAAATTGAGGTTCTGAACATACACAATAGAAATATCCCCAAATAAATATAATTCCACATCTTCCATAGTGAAGATACAATGAACACACTCAATAAAGGAATTCAAAATCTCAACACCCAACTCCATCATATGATATCCATCCCTCAATCCATAGTTATCCACTAGTATTCACTATAAATTGAGAGCGCGAGGGAGATATGATTAGATAAATTTTAGGCTGAAACATCTCATCATAGAGATAAGGTGAATACCGTCGATCTAATTCTCCATATTTTAGTACTATATCAAGGATGCAATTCATATTATTATAAATAATAGAGTGCATGTGTTATAACCTTTAGGGTCCTAACCCATGAGATAGTTCTCCCTGATTTGTAATTTTAGGATACCATATTATATCATAGAGAATGGGGAAGAACATGAAGGAATATGGGGGAGGGGGTAAGAGAATAAAATAGTATAATTAACATAAAATAGAGGATTTAATATTAACATACAGAAAGAAATTATAGAAAGAATTCTAAACCAAAAAAAGAACCTAGTCTGTAGAGGTTGAATGTTTTCAGTGGGTGAGGGATAAATATTTATATATAATGAAAGTTTATTGAAATTTAGGGAGGATCAGTAAGATAATTTTTCAACTTCAAATGAATTCCACATGTCATGGTCAATGGATGAGATAAACTCTACTGAAACATCATCTCTCCATGATTCAACATGCATTGTTTAGAGAAATATTAGAGTAACAATTATTCGTGTACAACAGGGAGGTAGTTTGATATGACGAAAATTGGGCATGGAATTATCTTGAGAAATGGTCTTGGAATTTTCATTTCATTGGTCTTTCGAAATCAATTTAAATTCATTTTGGATCTGGATCCTCAAACATCTAAACAATAATTTATTTCAAGGAATACATATATATATATTAAATATATGTACACTTATTATTAATATTTATTATTATATATACATGTTTATTTCTTTTTTCATTTTATATTATCCCATATGGGGTGCTTCATCTTGTCAGTTGAACCATGTTAAGCATGGACCAAGTAGAGACTCAAAGGTGGAACGAGACTCCTTATTTCATCAATGGAGACCCATCTTCACTAGTGGGTATTCTTCGATCATTGTTCTGAGAATTATTTGTACTCTTCACTATCCTCATGAGCAGTATTTCATGGTATTTAAGCAAAGTCACAGTTGATATTTGGTTTCCATGATGATATAGGGATTCACAACTATGATAAAACATCATTAGGTGGTAAAATTTAGTGGATGTGGTATGGATTCATTGATAGGAAATTCCACTTTTGCTTCGTGATGGTGGTCACAGATGGATCACTTTCGTCGACAATGGTGACTCATTGTGGTGAGTGGATCTAGTAAGAATGTAACAGAAATGCACAAGGTCTGCATCTTAAGATCTATCTGAGACATTTGAATCAATGTTGTGATGCTTCAATTTCTACGTGGATGGAGAACATGTATGATGACGACTATGGGAGAAGAGATATGACCATGATAACTGCTCATGGTAAGAAGCGGATTTGATGGTGTTGTTGCATCTACATCTGGTAGGATGTGGTTGAAGTGATGTGGAAAAGAGGTGTGGTAAGGTGGGTGATAACCACATTCAATATGGTGACCATGTAAAAGTAATGAGGTAATAAGGGAGGTGAATGGATGATCATGGTCACTCTATGGACCTTGAGATGGATATATAGGGAGAGGTTCTCATAGTTAATTGGGTTTATGCATGTTTATGGGAAAAGGCATGGTAAGGTTGATGTTTTCTCCATAGGGTTAGTTTATTGACTATTAGTAGAGGTGTTTTGTGGTAGGTACTCGCCCAGTGCGGTCAGATGTGCATGGTCATTGTAGTGACCATTATAAAATTAGTGTGCTGACTGTGCAAGGCCTTTTCATTATTTTTCTATCAATCTACATTTCAAAAAAATAATTTCATTCATTATAATGTTTTCCTACAAAAAGGAAAAATCAATTAAAAAACAATATCTAAAAAATTAATTTTAAATTTTTAAATATGTTCAAATTGAAATAAATTCCTGTTAATTTTTCATACAAAAAAATCCTGATTTGTTAATTTTATTAAAAATAGATTTAAAATATTGACACTAAATATGTAATCCATTTAAGAATGTAATTCCAAAACTCAATTCTAAATATTGTAAAGTTTAAAAACTAAGTATTATTTATGCGTATCATAAAAATTTATGTCCATGAAATGAATATATTAAAAAAAATTAGTAATTAATACAATTTAACATTTAAGATAAAAAATTTCCAAAAGTCACAAAGGTTGTTTTTTAATTTGTATTTAAATTAACAATAGTGTCATTTTCAATAAATAATAAATATAAATAGTTAATTTTAAAAATCATATCAAGTAGGGTGTTGAGTATGTATTGATCTATGATGCCTCCAAAACTGGGATTGGGTGTGTTCTGATATAGAGGTGGGTAGTGATTGCTTATGGGTCTCGACATTTGAGGCCACATGAGAAGAACTACATTACCCATGATCATGAGCCCAAAGAAGTGGAATTTACCCTAATAATGTGGAGACACTATATTATGGATTATTTTTTATCATCTCTTTCAAATAAAAATGCCTAAAGTATATTTTTTTAGAAATTTATCTTAACATCTTACAAAGATGATGGATAGATTTTATCCAGTATTATGACTTTGAGAGAGTCTACACACTAAAGAAGGTAAAAAACATAGTATATTACCATAACAGAATATCATTTTTGATGTTTTTTAATGTAGAATTTAAGGAATTAATCCTTTTTTAGTAATCCTTAGTAGATGAATATAATATAGCTTACCTCCATTCAATGGTTGTTACCCCATCAATCATACAGTGTGTCTGGGAGGATAATCTTGGGGATACCAACTATGAGACCTTAAGTTTTCAGATATCCTCTTGATGTGATCATGATGGATTTTATCAAGATGGGGTTCATGCCAATTTTTTTTAGGATGGTCCATCCCACCACTGTCTCTCTGAGAAAATATTTTGAGGGAGTTTTATATATCTCCCTTAGCAGTACATTGAGAAGTGGTGAAGATGTTCCAGGACCTTTAGTTTCAATTATGGTTTTCTGGGATAAAGAAGTGTGTATAATAGTTTTTATCTTGATGCCTCATTTATTAGTTGGTTAAGGGTGAGAACCATGTTCTATTTGGTTTAGTATAACCCCTTATGGTGACATAGTGTAAGTGGGATGGTTTCTCTTTAGACTTCATGAAATTGATTCAATGATCTTTCAGAGTAAATGATACGATCATAGTGATCGTACATTGAATCACCATGTTGGGCCACTTCATTAATATCTGTGAAAATTGTTCAGTAGATACCATGGGACTCTTTTAAGTGAAAAATAAAACGTGGATCAAGAAAGTTCCTTAAACTATAGTTTTATACAGTGATTCTTTATTTACATCTTGGTTATATAGAGGGTTGAAGGAGGCCTTTGGTGATCAGTTGTGTTTTATCATGACATTCCACCCCCATCCAAAACGCCAAAAAGAGCATACCATTCATGTTCTAGGGGATATTCATCGGACTTGTATGTTAAACTTTGTCTGTAGTTGGGATGTTCACTTATCCTTGGTGTAGTTTTCATACAACAACAACTACAACTCTATCATTGCTATAGAAAATTTCTAGGATATATATCGATGACCATATAGGTCACCACTGTGCATTATTGACACAAGAGGTTGAACACTATTGGTCTAGAGTTCGTAAGAAAAATAACTGATAAGGTGTAGATATTCCACGAGTGGTTGAGAAGTGCTCATATCCATTATAAATATTATATGGACAGAAAATGGAGGTCCGTATAGTTTGGTGAGGGAGAAAACAGTTTCATAAAAGTCTCACATCGATATGGATTACTGATATTAATATAGGGTGGAGAGTTATCTTAGTGGTTTATCAACTCTTTTTAGATATTGTGTTGGGTTAGGAGGTGGTGTACCACTTGTCCCTACCACCATAGTTAGATCGGGTGCAAAAAATATTCAATGGGTCATATCTGTGGAGGTATGTTGATGAACCATAACATTTTATCAACTAGGGTGATCTAGAAATCAAGGATAGGGATACATTCCTAGAGTACTTGGTATATATTAATGATTAGTAGGAGAGGATCCTCCATGGGTGAATGATTCTTTGGGTGTGTGTTTCGTGGTTGCCAAAAATTATTCAAGAGAACTACTAGGAGCAGGATAACCTGTTTTAGGCCGAGTATCTTCAATTATTGAGTAGGTTTTTTCTTGTTGCGATGAAAATCCCTAGTGTTGGAATAATTTAATGGCTCTATTTGTTTCCTTTTCTAAATTCAATGAATTTTAAGAAATATTTTCAAATATTTCCACCGAGTTAGCCTAAGATTATAGGGGCCCTAGAGCATCATTTTTTATATAATTAAAATCATAAATATATTATATCGTGCATATGCTATTTTTATGAAATAATTCTATAACCACCAAATAGTATATTGTATGGGAATTATAAAATATCCATTAAATATTTAATGTGGGTTTTACCATAGGCGTGAAATAATAATTCCACACATCATTTGTTTTTATTGATCTTCATCAGGGGAAGAAAAATAATTAAGTAAATTATTTAATTATTTTAATTATTAATAATTTTTCTAAAACAAATCTCATTCTATAAAATACCACTTATGGAATTGTTTTCGGGATATCCATATAACTATTGGGATTAATATAGGATATGTTTGAGGAGAATTCATGGTTAATCAACAATAGATCATGCTTTAGTGATTCATGTTCCAAAGGACATTATGGATATTGGAAACAACATCTATGTGAAACCATTAATTTTTAATGATTTATCAAAACAAGAGGCAGGGTGTTGTTTTGAAATATTTAATAAGTTTATTATTTATCCCTTGATTAAAATTGGATCAATACATATAAAAAATTAATTTGTGGGTCTATAATTAATTTATTTTTATTTTATTATTTTTCAATATTTAGGAATGGTTATCATGTTGAGTAATACTTATTATTGTTCTTTGTTTCTTTTACTAATAGCAACATATTGAGATCTACAAGAAAAATGGGTGAGGTTTGTTCATCATGTTTCTATTTTGAGTATTTATTCCCCATTAATTTTACATTCATCGATGATATTTTCATCGGTTGGATGTTTGAAAAATACTTAGTGATCAATCGTTTCAAAACCATTCTTAGGAAGAACTAATAAATAATACAGGTCAGGGTTCAAAATCAGTGACCTGATTTATGTGTGATGATGAATAAAAATGATATGGGATGGATAAGGGTCAGATTAGTTTTTTCCATTTGTATTTTGGAATTTAAAATATGTGGTGAAATAGTGATTGATTCCCCAGTATATTAGATGGTCAAAATCCAAAACCATAAATGATAATACTTGGTTGACTCTTGATCTTGGATTTTTATTGAGAGTGATGGATTAATAGTGGAAACATAGGTGTAGGGTAAAGAAACATGATGGTTATAGGATTCTAGAAAATCCTAATTTAATTGAAATCTAGTAAATATAATGTAAGTCATGTAATACCATGGCTATGATAGATAGAGTTTTGGAGAAAATAAAATATAGCATGCTCTGTGGTTTACACCACACACTATGTGACCAATGCATAGTGACATAATGTGTACCCTTAGGGTACATGGTTGAAGAAACAACCATGTACAAAGTCATGACCTAAGTACATTCACATAGCTTAGTACATGGACACTGCTAGGTACTCGGGGACAATAAGGTACATGGGCATGACCAAAGTACACAAGCATAACCTGAATTACATGGTCTTGGGCCAGAGTACACGGGCATACCTAGGGTGGAAAAGACATGGTGTGTAACCTTTGTACCTACAGTGTACTTTCTCCAGGGTCATTGGATGCTGTCATTTTTATCATTTTAGACCAATATCCTTATTGAAAATTCACATGTTCGATCCCCATGAAGGTATATTGAGGAATCACATTCTGAGCATTGGATGTGATCTCCTTTATAATATTCCTCTTTGATAGAGTTTTATAACCCCAATATGTGGCCTATACTGTGATCCTTTATCATTATCTTTCTCCCTAATGGGGTTTAAGAAATTTAAATAACCAACATTCCTAAGGGTTCAATCTCATAATTAGTGGCATACACCATATTGGGTCTGGTACACCCAAAATTCCATGGGATATTTCCACTATCTATTTATCAATAGTTTCTGAATTCTAATGTGTACATCATCACTGAGAGGACCAACAAGGAAGAACTCTCGAAGTAGAACCATCAATGTTATCAGACTCATGGAGTGAATTTTACTAGATAAATTTTTCCTTGAATCCTAGAGTAGGAAACAAAGGCTAGATATATAGTTGTGGTTTGACCTTGAGGCACTATGTCTATCATGGGTTTATTTTGGATATTCTTGTTGTGTATAGTATTCTTATTAACCTGCCCTTTTTATGATGAGATTACTAAACTCTTAGTGCTTTATGTTTGGTGATTTTTGGCTTTCCTACTCAGTATTGATATACTCACACCTACATGGTCTTTTCCTTCATATGAAATTCCTTTTCTAAACAATATTAATTTCGTAGGAGTTGTAGATGGAACAAGAGAATGTGGATATTAATTGAGCTCGAAAAGCCAGGGTTTGTACGAGGTGTATAATGTATTTTGGGACTATAAATAAAATCATTTTATTTTAGGAAATATTTTCATGATATCCTTAAATATATTCTCACAATGTACTCCTATTAAGAAAACCCTTCTTAAACCTTTCTTTATAACCTAGGGAAGGAAACACAATAAAAGTTGATCTCATATAATCCATATGGGTAAACATAAAAAATATCAATCTACGATCATATGAAATAATAAGATAATAATAATGGTATATTATCATGAATATAACTTAGGATGTTCATATCCAAACTTTCATAGATCATAATCATTAGTAAATTATTAATAAATTATCTTCTTACAAAATATGGCCCATAAGAGTGATAAATCATCATAAATAAATCATTAAACATAACATCATTTCATAAAAGTTCATCATAATCATAAAACATATGTTTCAGTTCACTGCCAAGAAAATTAACATATTGGATCAGGACGTATAACATGTTTCCCAATATTGATTAGGATGCACATGTTTCCCATAATGGATTTGGGCAAGCATTTTTCTCATAGTGGATCAAGACCATAAAATTTTTTCCAACCATTATATCCGGATATATAAGGAATTTCCCAATAAATTAAAAGAAGATATTGTTCCCACCCATATCATAATGAAAACCATACTTATCTATTCTATAATAACATAAATCATTCATCATATCATCACATCATAACCTATATAAGGAAAAGGGGTAAATAAAAGTTTCATAGGTTCACCATAGCATAACCTATGAAAAATAAATGTGGTAAATAAACATTTCATCAACTTAAACATTGACAGTGCAATGAAAAATAAGGATGTTATTATTGAATCTTATCCTTAGTAAAGCATAAATAATATTAATGGATGACATATTAGATTAGAAAGGATTGGAAATACCACTTGTAAAATTTCATGTGGAATATATTCATTCTACATTAAAAAAAATTAGGACATAAAGATCCGTAAAAAAATATTTTAAATCAATTTCATTGAAAATAAAATTTGAAATTTATAAAAGAAGCATTAAAAAACATCTAATACAATTATAGAAGAAAAAAACATTTCTATTTTGAAAATCACATTTTAAAACTAATGATTCATAAAAAATTTGGATATAATTTATTTAAAAATAAACTCTTGAACTTGTAAATGAATCCTTAAAAAAATTAGTAAGTCATGATTGTAGAAAATACCATTCATGTCTTATATGTTAAAATAATGGTTTCATTCACTTTTACAGTAAAATCCAAACATGAATCATTTGGAAAACTACATGAATATTTCTTTCCTAAAAAATTAAAAAGGTTATACATGGGTAAAAATTTCTTTAATAAATCTTTCATATTATAAAAAAAACCAGAAACATTTGTAAAAAACATTATTATTGAAGAAAAAAGGATTTTTTTCCAAATATAGAAATAATGTTGGTTTCCCTTAAAAACATTCTTTTGAACTCATGAGAACATAAAGATAGGAAAATGAAGGGAAACCATTTATTCTCATGAAATAAGTAGAGGATAAAGAGTTTCAATTGTTTCTTGATATATCTATCCTAATAGTTCATCACTAGAATAATAAAAATAACCAATCCAGATAACCTAAGAGATTGTATCATAAAACACTTGATTACTTTTGTACCATAAAACACATGAAAGAGAGATCCTCAATTGGATATTTAATTAACAAAAATTTTCATGATAAAATTAAAATAAATTCATGTTCATTATATACCCCACATGAATGAAATATGTAGTTAATATATCATGTTTCTCAAAGAAAATAAATTTTGCACATAAATTTATTACTATAATTCTTGAATTCCTTCATACAAGTTGAAACATCATATATAATAAATATAAGTTTATTAAAAAACTATTATAAATATATATATATATATATATATCCTACAATATATTATTTAATTATGGCCTTTTATTACCCTTTTATTAACAATTACATTTTAATGTCACGTTTTGACTAATAAGTGCTTTGAACTTCATGGATGTTTTGGTCAGATATTTTTGGTCCTCTTACATTAATCATAGTTCTTTAATATATATAATTTTAAACATGATAATAATATCCAATTAATTTAGTATTTATTTATTTATAATACTAAATATATATCAAATATATTCATTAAATACATCTTTATTAACTTATATTAAAGTGTGAACAAATCACATCACTTCATGAGGTGGTAGTCCGATATATACACTAATGATGTTATCATATTCTAAATGAATGGAATATATTAAAGAACATGTGATATCATGATTCCAGAAAAACAATAATATCATAAATATATTATATAAAAAATAAATTTACCATTATTTTCATATGTGAGAGGTGGTGATGGAAAACGATTTAAATTGGTTCGTGAGGTTGTTGTATATTGTACACATGAATTAATATTTCATCAATCATTTGATGTATGAGGATAATAATTTAGGTTATTTAATTAACATACTAAATTTTTTTTTATAGATAATACTAAGGTTATTATATAATCATTTTTTAATAATAATTATAGTAGGTTGAGGAAGAATTAAAATAAAACACTCTGTTATGGACTTAACCTCTTCTTCATTCAACTTCCCTTGGTTTTCACTAACAGTATTATTTGGATTTATTTAAAACAAAAATAAGGATTCTATTATGAAATAAGGAAATGAAAGAATTTATTTTGGTAGTTTTTTTTGAACTAAAGGGTTTTGGATTTGTGAATAGGGGAGGAGAGGGGCGGCCTTTTATATGTGAGTTGAGTGTCACCCTTGTAATTTTTGAAAAGAAAACGGTTTGCCCACATTATTAACATACCAAAAGGTTAAGAAAAAACCAGTTAAAAAATGAAGATAAAATTTCTAAATATTTCCACATAATATTATTTGGACATATATTGCATCATTATTAACACTTATGATTTTTGTTTAACCCTTGATAAACCCATAATTACCTTAACCACTCTAAATAACTTTTAATGATTTTAAAATTCATTATAGTCAAAAATTAATTTAAACACAGTAGAAAATAATTATTATAATTATTAAATATATTTAATCCATTTATCAAAATTTCATTAACATATTTGTAAAATTTTAATTTAAAATTAATCATGCACACAAGTTGAGAAAGTGGTTTTCTAAAGAGAAAATTTTCACATGTTTAATAATTTGTTATATCAAAATTTAATATCAAATTGGTTCTGATGAACTAAATTATATTAATAAATATAAAATTGACCTATTTTTACCTATAAAAACATTTTAAAACATTTTTTATGTTTTTATATTCTTTAAAAGGAATGAAAATTAATAATAAAAATAGGTATTTTCACAATTCATTAAAAAAATGTATCTTCTTAGAAATTCTAATAATTTTACCCTATGATAATTATTAAATACTAATATAAAAAATTAATTTCATTTTTTGAAATATATTTTCAAAAATTTGGCAAAATTATTTTAAAATTATTACAAAAAAGTAGATAAAACTACTTTTAAATAAATATATTTTGAAGCATAAAATTATATTTATTCATATCTCCTCTTTGGAAAACACATAAGATAAATAATAATTTTTTAAATATATAATACATAATTTTAATTAAAATTATTTACTTTATTTTTATTTAATTTATTGAGACTAAAATTTTAGTGGTCATAAAAATAGTTTTTCATAAAAAGATTCCCTTTATTCTCAAATGGTCTTCATTTTATATTCTAATTAATTAGTCACCATGGAATTCATTACATATATATGTAAATAATATATTTTCATAATTTAGTATTCATATTCATACCCACAATTCCAATGGATTGGTGATAACAATCATATTAATTAAATATATTTTAATAGTAGTTTATGTTTTGGTTAAACTAGATGTTTCATGTAATGAAAGCTAAAATCAGTGTAGCAGGTAACGAAAGATAATGTAGGTGTTGCATGTGAAATAAGATAATATGAGTGTTTTTTAATTAAAAGCTTAAAAAATAATAATATTATTTGAAAAAATATATTTCAAAAACTATTTGGGTGCTACAATAATGATTTCTCACTTTTTTCTTTGTGACTAGCCATCCCTCGTTTTTTCAATAGTTATAGAAAGAAACCTATTATAGAAGATGTTCTGAGAAAATAAATTTTCCCCTCATGAAAATCCATTTCATAGCCTCTCCATTATATATCTATAATGATTTTTAAAGTTTATGAGAGTTAAGGAGAGGTAATATAGATGAGATCCTTTGAGTTTTGAGAAATGAAATTGACATATTAGATGATGGATTGGATAATATAACTTTAATTTGATGTTGGATTATAAGAATTTGATTATCAGTGCACCATTTTGACCATTATTGATGTGTTGATCTTTCAAGACACCATTAACCTCTTTTACTACTATTAAATATTCATGAAAACTTTTTGAATTAATTATGTAAGTTAATCAGATTCAACAACCTTTTAAGAGCTGTAGTTTCTATAAAAAATAATCAATTTTAACTTGTTGGATCGACTCCACCTACGAGCCTGAATGTAACAGTCATGAACCCACACTTTAGGACCTAGTATTAAAAATATAAACTTTAAATTTATGTTTTGGTTATAGATAAATGTTATAAAAAAATACCACCCAAAACATACAACATCAAAATTAAATATTGGATAACTTAAAACCCAATGACCTTTTATTTATAGAGTTTTAGAGAATTGGGAGAAACTCGTGTCAACTTGTGTTCATAAACAACTGGTTTATAAAGATCAAAATCATATCCAAATATTCCCATCTTTTCAAATTCCATGTTATGCCTTCAACATATCTGATAAAATTTTTCACATATGAAACCTTTCTAAACACAAATCATTCAACATCATTATTTATAACCTTGGGAAAATGAAACATAAGAAGGGGGAGCACATATGCTTACTAAGGGTAAACATAACCATTAATAATTATATTAAAATAGTTATATTAAGATGAGAATAAGGGTATTATGACATAATGATAGTGAAAGAGCATAACATAATGGAATTTAGACCCATCAATACCTAGATCATCAAATTGGATACGAAATCATTATTTGTGTGTACGACAGACTACCATCTCACGAACCGATGACATTCATTTTTTCCATTACCACTTTTCAAGGATGGTAATAATGATTTAATTATATTTTATATATTATATATATGATATTTACGATGTTATTATTCATATTTAATTATTATACCACACATATGTTTTGTTTTCCATTTTGTAGGAATATGATAATATCACTCAGGTGTACGACAGACTACCGCCTAGCGAAGCATTTTGATTGGTTCACACTTTAAGGGGAATTTATTAAGTTTGGGTTTAAGAATAAAATTTGATATATATGACATAAATATGATAATTTAATGATAAAAAATATGTAAATTTTATTTAATTGTTTCCTTTCTTTCAATAATATAAGAAAATGGACACATCATTCATGCGTATGTATGACACACCGTCTTCATGAACGGTGTATTTCATTTCCTATAATTTTTTTTGAATAATCTAAATACATATAAAAATAATATATTTGATATATATTTAATTTTTTATATGATATAGATTATGAAATATTGATCAAATCAATTGGAACAAAAAAAATAAAATGAAAAAACGTACTTGAAAAAACAAAGTAGTTATTATCCAAAAGAATAAAAATAATGAATTATTATTAATGAACGAATAGTAATATATTATCAGAAGATAATACATGACATAATAAATATTAATAATATATTGGAATGATTTAATAACATGTTTCAAACCATTATATAGGATGTAAAAGCATGTTTACCCAAAATGAAGTATAAGGTATGTGATTTTGTCTCAATTTCATTTCATTGAGGCATATTGTAATGTTATGCACCAAATAACAATTATATGGTGTATATAATTCCCCTTTTACAAGTAATATCATGAATAATTTATTCTTCATGGTACATTATTTTTTAATTTCAATCATTTAAACTAATGAGTTTTGAGATTAATGTTACCAAGTAGTAAAAAAATGTCATAACTTAATTAGTATCTATTTGGTAACATTAATTCTTCAATCCTTTATATTCTATTCTTATGTTTGTAATGATTTTTGATTATATATTTTATTAATTTAACTTTATTTATTGGGAAATTAATTTTATACATATAATCGATTTATTAATTAATTCTCACTTCAATATTATGATCATTTAATGTGAATTTTTACAATCTCATTCCAATTGAGATTATTTGTTATTAAAATTACATTAAAATAAATTTTATGATCATTATATAAAAAACCATTTAATTCTCTTATAATATTGTTATTCATTGTATTTTTATGTGATATATCAATCTTTTAACTCATTGGTACTTAAAATTATTGAGAATATGTTTTAATAAATTCTTACTTCATTTATCTATTCGATTGGAAATTAGTTTCCTTGAAAAAATTTCTAAAAAAAGTAAAAAATGATTTCTTTGAACTTTTCAAAATTATTTTTTAAAATAAATTTTTACCCATTTTTTATTTTTAAAAAATAAATTCAAAGTAATCTTCTTATCACTTTTTGAAAAAGTTACTTTTAAATACTTTTTTTAAAAGGAATATTGCTTTTTAATTTCACCGCCTATATAAATTTACTTGCCTTTATGAATTTCAATTTTTTGAAACATTCATTGAATGTTTATGAGGATATTTTTAAACAAAATATACTTAAATTTTATTTTGAAATAAAATGTTCTTTCGAAATGTTTTTAAAAATGAAATAGATATTTTTGTTAATATTTTTTTAAAGATATTTTTTTCGGTAATTCTATTCATTAATGAAAAATATACATCATTATTATTCCAATGGGTATATATTATATTTATATCATCCTTATTATTTATTTTTATGGTTTATTATCATCCTTAATAAGTAATTTATTGACATTCATTTCATTAATTAATTTTTTTTAGTTAATTACTTTCCCTTGAAATTTTAAATTTATTATAGCCTTTAGAGATTAAATTTTCCCTAAATATCCAAATTATTTATCATGGACAAGATTATTTTGTAACCCATATAAAATTTTTACATTTGGTGTTTTTGTTGATATTTATTTGATTATCTTGGGTAGTATTGAAAAATTTGTATACATTACTCAATAAAAATAATATTTAAGGCACATTATTTATGCTTTAAATTGATTATTCAATATATAAGGAAAGTTTTTGACATGAAATACATAGGTTGGATATCAGTTAACGTAATCCACTATATTAATCAATAGTCTAATGGGTTGAATCAGTTGGATATCCATATAAAAATTGGTTTTCACCATGTATGTTTTAAAATTCCATGATGATAGATGTTGATGGTAAATGTATCATGTTTATGGGAAACATGATGTATACTATTTAATAATTTACTTCATTTTGAATTTAGATATTTATATACAATATATTTTCACAATGATATTATCTTTTCATTCATTTCATTCTTAGTTATTGATTAAATGTTATGCGTGCTTAGTTATTTACCTTTCTATATTGATTATACATTACCTAGTTATTTAAATTTCATGTGTGTTTATTTATTTAACTTTATATACTTATTATTCTCTATTTGGTTATATAAAACACTTTTGTGCTCAGTTATTTACCTTTCTATACTTATTATGCTTTATCCATTTATTTAAATGAATTTTGTACTTAGTTATTTACCTTTCCATGTTGATAATTTTATTATTTCATGATAGCATCCATTATACTTAACCATTACTAAGAATATGATCTCACCATTATTTTTTTTCTAACCCTAGGATTCTATGAAGTTTACTATAACTGATATACAAGGATATGCTAGATGGGATAAAATTATTCTTGAAAAATAATTATGTTGTAATTTTTGAATTCAAATGTAACATTTGAATCATGTATGTATCTAATTTACCATTAATATTAATCTTATCGATCCATTGGTATGATATTCCTTATATCTTATGCCAATATAATGGTAGTAGGAACCAGCTATGGGATGTTTGGGTCTGGTTCGATATAGTCGGTATCTGAGCATGTTTAGTAGAAACCATCGGACCTAGATTTAGGAAACAAAAATTGGGGAATATAAACATAAGATAGAAATTGAGGATAACTCTAAAATACCATCATAATATTCTATTGAGATAGATATTTTTGGATTTTTTTATAATACAACCATTTATAGATACAATAAGCAGACACGTTTCTAACATAGATGGACTTAGGTGTAATTACTCTAAAAAATGTGTATTGATCTTAACTCTTGCGTTACCTGGTACACAAAACCAGGCTATACTCTTTACTTGTTCTAATACTCTAGTGGGATATTATAAGGATAATTCATATTTTTTACATAACATTAAGAAGGATTTAAATAGATAATGACAATGAATGGCCTAGGTTAAATCCAATACCAATGAAGAACTTCTTATGAAATAAAAAATATGATGTATTTGTCTATTATTATATATCAAATGGTAATTGGTTATATGAATTATGAAATAATGAATTATTGTATTTGAGAAGCATATATGTCACCATTAAAATAATATTTATGGATACCATCACAATTTATTGAATTTAATATTGATTATAAGTTCAAATAATTAAACATCTCTTTTAGGACTTATGTGGTAGGAATGTAGAAATATTAAGAATATTTTTAGAAGAATTAATAAAAATAATATGATTTATAAGAAGAAAATTAGAGGAGTAGTGCCTTTAAATTTTATGGACATAAGTTTAATGGTATTAATAACCATTAGGGTTAACATGATAAGTACACACATCATAATAATATTAAAATAATATAATTAGACTTTGTGAAAAAAATTTATTTAAAACCTTATTAAAAAGGTTATTTAATGATAAATTTTATTTCAAGGATGTCCATCATAATTTTGGGAACATTATCAGTATATAGTTTATAAAAAGGATAACCCATATGCAGGGTGACAACCCATCACATCCAGCTAGTCAGTGTGGATTAAACACATTACAGAAAGATGATAAGGTTTTCACACCTACCATATACCTACATTATGTATTGGTCAATATTTCCTTAGTTTTATTCAAACAATATAATGAATAAACATTAATGATGAACTGATAGTTTTACCTTTTAGGTTCAGAGATTAATATATAATCCATATTGGTTTTATAAAATAGTTATAAATAGATGGAAATAATTTTCACAGTTTTTTGAATCTTACAATCTATTAAAAGTAAATTCTAGTTCTTCGGGGATAAAAAAATTAATAGTTGGATATTTATTTCTTTTAATAAGAAAATAATTTTAAATTGATTGATGAAAAAGGAAAGGCTGAAATTGTTATTATAAATTATAAACATATAAATTAAGTATATTTCTTTTCATTCATACATATTAAAATAATTCCTCAACATTATTAAAATGATCATGAAATAAAATTCAATCCTATTATCATCATTTAGGATGATATCAATGAACTTTTTTAAACTATTAGATTTATAGATTTGAGGCCCTCAACATTCCATTGATCATTAGATTATCCTAAATGACCTCAATATCTCTCTATAACTATTTATGCTCTTCATCCATGTTCATGCCTTCACATGCCACCAATGTTCTCCTACTTATACGCCTAGTTGTATATTATTCCATATGACCTTTGTATTTCCCATTCTCTCTTATTAAGAAGATAATTTATTAACCTTTTTACAATTTGGATTTTTCAATAATTTTATTTCTATATGTCAATCCCTTGATTACCAAGATCATGTTAAAATTTAGAGGACACAATTTATTTAATGTGGGGAGAATATTACACCATGAATTTATAAAATATTCACATCATATTTGATGGTTTTTATGAATCGTAACAATCGGTGTAGAAATAAACACAACATACTATGAAATTATGATATCTTTTATATTTTAAATCACTACAAAATATTTTACTTTTTCAAACAGGGACATATCTGTTGGTAAAAGAGTATTATTTGTTGGTAAAACGTTTTACCAACATATATGTCCCTGTTACTAAACTGTTGGTAAAACCTCTTTCGCTAAATGTATTTACGAAAGATAAAATAGTTCTGTTGAAATTATAATAATACCAACATATAATATATATTTTGTTTAAAGTGTTTAGCAACAGGTTTTAGTGACAAAATTATTTTTTGGTAATAATATTACTAATATATAATATTTTATTATAAATTACATTTAAATAAAAATTATAATTTTTTATTGCTGGTAAAATTTCATATTTCATTTATTAATTTATCATATATAATACATATGTTTTAATTATTAAACTGAAGATAATTTTAACACGTTCAAAATGAGACAAGTTTTAATTAAATTAATAATGAAATTCATTACAAACATAACCTATTGGATCCCCACCCTTCCACAATTATGCCCCCCTCAATTTTGTCGCTGGACAACCCTGCCCCCCTCCACATTGGATCAACCACCCTTGTAGCTCCATCACATCGTCTCCAAAAACTCTAGTAACAATATCTCTAGCCCATACATGAAATCTCCAACCCTAGCAGCTTCGTCCATCCATGTCATCTCTAGCTCCATCCCATTCATGCCAGCTCTAGCCCCATCCATGTCAGCTCCAGTATATTTCACCTTCAGCTCCAACCCATCCATGCCAACTGTAGTCTATACCAGCTCTATCTCCAACCCCATCCATGTCATCTCCAGCCTTATCCATGTTAGATCGATCCTATGAACAAATAGATGATCAAACAGATGAGCAAAGACCTCATATGGAATTGAGGGATGTACACAAAAAAAGTGACATCAATACACTTACACCATAGGGAATTGAGGGAGGTACATAGACAAGTAACAATGCATCATACCTATTCAAAATATGAAATTAAAACTCATAAGTGTGAATCCACAAGCCTCAAGAAGATAGATCAACAGAAAATAAGAGGACCATCAACTACTTTGATTACAAAATCCATGTGAAAGATGTTGAGTCTTAATCTCAAAAAGCATTGTCTTGAGAGTTCAAAAACACATCGGTAAAGGTAGAACCTCCTTAATGTAGCCTTCATGTAGGCCCAAACTATGATTTATAAAGCCCATCCAATCTCGTGACCTCAAAATCTAGAAGAAAGTGAAATGATTCGATTGAAATATGCATGAAGCCCATCCAATCCCATGACCACAAAATCCATAAGAAATTGAAATGAATCAATTGAAATATGCAGTATCAGAAGCTCCATTGGAAAGAAAAAACTCCCATCATACATGACATAAAAACCAAAAAATCCACACATCAATGAAAATTCATAAGAAAACATAACTGAAACCCAAGACCACAAAACAGGATAATACTAGTGGAAATACGTGTAAAATATATTTTCAAATGAAACATTCAAGGAATTATAGCCTCAAATACAAGAACCATACAATTAACATTTTATAAAATGAGAAATTTAATTTCTACTATTGAATTCATTATAACTACTGTAAAAAACAGATCAAACATCTCTACGAAAGACATCAAGACTATCAAGTGGATTCCTTTAAGAGCTTCCATCATCAAAAAAAATTGTTCCTCACACAAATAGATGAGAAAAAACCTCATATCTATTTTTTAAAAGCTAGTGGTATGAGCTGGTTTCCCATCCCAGATCCTCAAAATTTTATTAAAGGAAAATAAGGATAAAGTTTACACATGAGGTGTAAAGAGATTACACCATCTCAAAATAAAATGAAATCAAAACTTCAATGCATAAAGTTCAAAACTAAAAATCATAAATACAACCTCAATATGTGTGCACTATACTTAGCTGAAATCTTGAAGAAGTTATCTTCTTTCCATACACCCCATAAACAATTGGCAATATCCTCCATAGAAAGCCTTTCCACCCACAATATACATCCCTCAAATTCACCTTCCAGTGGACCTTTAAAACCCCAATCAATATCATCAACTCAATTCCATGGGAAATAAGACAAAGTGTGAAGGAGAAAACCCCTACATATGGTTAGCAATAATCTGATCACAAACACAGTCTAAAATGTTAGCCCAATAAAACCATCCTAATGTTCATAAAGTAGCAAAAAAGAGAAGAGAAGGCCATAAAATGAAATCCTTAAAAGTAAATCATCTTTAGGTTTAAGACATCACATTCCCATTATATGTGCACAACCGACTTTATAAAATGAAGGATACACCTTTGAAATAGGAAGATGATGCTGATAATTCAATGAACCAATCACCAGATGTAGGTGATGAGGTACTGACCAAGCCAGCTTAAGCAAGAAACTCTCAATCATCACAGTGCATAAAGATACTACTTTCACAAAGTTCAGAAACTACAATCATCAGGTTCTCAGTAAAGAACAAAACTACTCAAGCCTCACAAAAAAAACATTGAAAAATGTGTGGTCAAGAATCTCATCAACACTTCCAGAATTTTTACCTAGTCATAAGAATATAAACAACACAAAATAGAGAGCTCCAAGAGATACAACCAACAACTACAGACTTAAATTTGAAAAATTTGAACCAATGATTCTTCTGAAAACTCTGAGAAGGTCCTCTCAAAATCACATCAAGTGAATATGCAGCTTCCCTTAAAGATGATCCAAATAACATCATATATATCAAAATACAGTAGACTGTATATACAAATCATCAACCAACACCCAAAAAATATGCCAAAACACACTAAAATTGAAAGAAGCAGTCAACTCAATTGAGTAGTCTGGTAACCCACTTCGTACTTGTTAAATAACACAACTACATGACAATGATTCAATGTAACTATTTAAAATTTTACAGTTGTTCAAAGACTTGGTAATGTTTTCTCGACGATCATATTTAATTTTAAAATATTTTTAAAAAATAATTGGTTGTAAAATGTGTTATAATTTCTGAAATCTACTCAAAAGGGGTGGTTATTTTTTATTGAAAGTAACATGATTCCTGTTGTGAAAAAAAGAATATTATTATTTATTTAAACTTTTACATGTGTTTAAATACTATGTTAGAATTGTTAGAATCATTGGTAATGATTTATTGATGATTATATTTAATTTTAAACCATTTTAAGCAAATAATTGGTTGTAATAAGTGTTAGAATTTCTGAAAACTACACAGAAGGGGTTGTTTGGTTAAAAAATTAGAGTGTTTGGTTTGTTAAATGTTAAGGTTATATTTTCATCAGTTTAAGGTGAATAAGAAATATTCAAGGAATGATAATGTTTGAACTAAACAAAATCTAGAAGTGTCTGCATAACCATCAAAATAAAAAGGAATATAATACATGAGACCAAGATCCTAAAGCATATAAGCCAACAAAGAATGATAAAGGATAATTTCTATAGTTTATGTAATAGAAATAATTATTAGAATCCAAATATATGTTATAAAATATATGTTATATCTAAATAGATAATGTAATGATGTATAAAGTAGATTGAATATAGTTATAATCAACCATAAAAGATTACAACTTTATAGTGATTTTAATTTTCTACACATTGCACAGAGAAACTCCAGCCTTTAATTATGCTTCACACTTAATCTCAATGTAAGCATCCTAAGCAACCAAGTCTGCAATGCAGAACAGAATTTTAATAAAAAATAACAAAAAACATTCATACATTATACAAGATCATCAGCTAATTCCAGACCAATTACATACCATATCAGTACCAAGAATTTACTCAAAAGAACACTCCCTTAGTGAAGATATCAACTGCTACCTCCAATCCTGAGAAGAAAAATCCAACCTAGAATCACTTCCATCTTAATTTTTACGTTCCTTATTTGAGACAAAAGTTTGTGAATTAGATACAGTCAAAGAATGACCATACAGTGTCATGCATTCCGACTAAAAGAACAATTGAAAACCTTGAAATTCAACACAGATCGAAACCAAACCAGGAAAAACTTCAACAAGTACACCATCATAAATTCTACCTGAATTAGCTCCTTCAAGATACATGTTTATAGTACCCGTCAGATCAAGATGTATAGACTAATGCTGCTCTGGGCTAGGAGTACTGCCCTCAAGACCTAGTGGGGCTGCCAAAGATGAAAATTGAAGCCACCATTAACTTCAAGTGTCATTCAGATATTGCGGCCAAAACATGATATGAAACCGGTAAATCAAAACCAGTTGAAGCTTAAATCGACATACCCTAAATTAGAGAAGCGGAATATAAAATCTAGTTGATGGTTAATCTGAAATGATGGGGAATAAACCCTAAATATAAAACACCAAATGAAATATAAACGAACCAAAATCACTATATGGGACTGACCCCGCACAAAATCATGAGCAAGAAGAAGAACGCGAGTAGTGAGGGAGGCAAGGCCGAACATAGATAGGGGGAGGGCGGTGATGGAGTCGAGGCCGGAGCAAGGCAAGACAGGATGTGAGGCTGGAGTAGGGCGGGATGTGAGGCAGGTAGTGGGAGGCGAGGCCGAACATAGATAGGGGGCGTTGATGGAGGAATGGCCAAACAAAGATAAGGGCGGGAGGTGATGGAGGCGAGGCCGATCATAGATAGGGGGTGGCGATAGAGGCGAGGTCGAACACAGGCCGAGGGAGGTCGGTAATGGAGGCGAGGTCGAACAAAGATGGGCGAGGATAGATGCGATCAAGAGTCAAATTAGGGTTTTTGGTGTTATTATTTTTATAAAAATATTTAAATATTTATTAAATAAAAAATATTGAAAAATATAAAAATAGTTAATGTTTCCAGATAAATGAATAAACAATATTGAAAAATATAAAAACATTTAATATTTGGAGAAAAATGAAAATTAAAATCAATTATGTGATGTTTTTAGTAAAACACTGAGAAATAAAAATTTACATTGGTTAGGAAAATAATATATATATATATATATATAAACTATGTTTATCTTAATTTTATATTGATAAAATCTTTTTTTGTGATTGAATGGTTTATTGTAACTTTTTTTTATGATAAAATATTTGTTGGGAATAGCGATATTAATAACATACTCACATGTTAGTAAAAAAAATTGTTGGTAGTAGTATGATAAATCAATAGATACAATTGTTGGTAAATGATATATTGGTATCGAATGATCAATAGCAATAGATATATCTGTTGGTAAAAAAAATGTTTCTATTAAAAATTAATACCAATAATACTCAAAATCTGTTGGAATTGCTCATTTTTACCAACAGATATATTATCTGTCAATAAATTTCTGTTGGTATAATCCACTTTATTTGTAGTGAAAAAATTCTATTTATTATATATCTTTTAATTCATTAAATTCAGAGTTATCTTATGTTACAAGTAACAATTAGTCTATTTTATAGATTATTTTTCATGCAAAACCATGTGTTATCAAACAACAATCTACTATTAATTTCATAATTTCATATGATAGTTATCGAACATTTGTTAGAATTGAAGGTATGAAAATGATTAATAATTTTATGAAAATTTGTACCTTAGACACATTTATTAGTTATCTTTCAATTATAAATAATAACAAGAATCATTTAAAATAAAATTAAATGTTTTCAGAAAAATGGTATTTTCATAAAAGACGGTTTAATCACATTTTGCACATATAATTAAAATTTAATTTTACCTATTTTAGATAATTTATATTAAAAAATAAAATTCATTTTTTAAATATTAATATTATAATTATATTAGGGTTATTTTTTAGATGTCTCTATGAAATTTCATTTTATGATAAGTAGTGAAAAATGATGAAATTTTATTGAAAACCACCTTTTAGTCTAAATATTGATAATGTCAAATTATATGTTTAATTATTTTAAGGTCAAAATTTTTAAATTATACGTCTAATATTATGATATTTATCATTGGATTCATTTTTATATTTAAAATATATTTTTAATCATTGTGATTTATTTAAAATTTTACCTTCAAAAACCCGCTTTCTCATCCCCTATTTGGGATTAATTTTAAATTCAATTTTTCTACTTATGTGAAATTAATTTTTAAAAGTTGATTCCATAATTGGAATAATAATAATATATAATGTAAAATTAGGTCAATTTAATTTTTTTTAATGATTAGTGAAAATGGTTACAATTTATTACAGCAATTAATGTAAAAACGTGTTTACTTAGTGGTTAAACATAGAAATTAAGGTGTAAAAATTACCCAAGATGGGTTAAGAACACATTTTATGTACATATTTAGACCATATACTCTCTATTATCAATAATGGATTATTAATGGGGATTAGTGACATTAAAAATGGGTTTTAGAATTCAATCTTTCAAAAAATTACAAGTTTGTCACTCACCCCACTTATAAAAGGCCACCACCTCTCCTCTCCACTTCACACATTAAAACCCCATTGGTTCATCAAATACCAACTCAAATAAGATCCCATATTACATACCACCATACAAGAATAATTATATTTGAATGAAATCCAACTTAGTAATGTATTGTTGCAAACCTATTTAGGATACCCAAAGAGGAGGCAATGTTCTTATAAAAGAATTTTAATTATATTTATTTCTCTAAATACTTAAATTACTAATATTAAATTATTATAATATATATATA
Source organism: Viscum album (assembly GCA_963277665.1). Taxonomy (NCBI): domain Eukaryota; kingdom Viridiplantae; phylum Streptophyta; class Magnoliopsida; order Santalales; family Viscaceae; genus Viscum; species Viscum album. The sequence goes on along the minus strand of CAUJRU010002383.1, from coordinate 27,069 downwards.
TATATATATAATGTCCAATTTTTTATGTTATGTGTATGACATAAAAATTCACATACTTCAATCAAATGGGATATGAAATCATCATTCATTTGTACGACAAACTACCACTGAGCAAACAAATGTCCTTCATTTTATCATTAATAGAATTCAAGGTAGGTAATAATGATGGATTTATAGAATATATATGATATATATGAAATTTATAATTTTATTATAATTTTTTATTTATTATATCAAAAATAAATTAATACATTCTATTTTTTGGGAAATGATAATTTCGCTCGTTTGTAGGAAAAACAACCACCTCACAAAGTGATGTGATTCATTCACGCTTTACATAGTGTGTATTACAGATGGGTTTAACAAAAATATGAGATATTTATGATATAAATATGAAACTATAACAAAATTATATATATATATATATATATATATATTATCTAATTTGTTTTTCATTCATCATGAAAAGAAAATGGAAACAACTTTCATGCCTACGTACGACCTACCATCTCCATGAACAGTGTATTTCATTTCTGATCACCAAATTTTATGGTTTTCTATAAAAGAATATAATGAATATATATAATAAATAAATGATGTTTTACATAATTTATATTATTAAATCATTATCCAATTAAGAGGAACAGAAAAAATAACAAGTCAAAACTTACTCCAAAAACAAAGAAGGTTTTTTCTGAAAGGATGAAAATAATGAATGATTATTAACAAAAGGTTAATAATATTTTATAAAATGATCATGTGTGATTTAAAAAATATTAATAGGATTATATAATATGTTAATTAAATGTTTTAAACCATTATATAGGAGGTTAAATCACGTTCAACCAAAATGAATCATAAGGTAATGGGTTTCATATCAATTTCATTTCATTGATGAATATTATAATGTTATGCACCTAGTCACAATTATATTGTATATATACGTCCCCTTTTACATATTTTTTTTTGAATAATTCATTATTCATGGTATATTAATATTCAATTTGAGTCATTTAATCTAAGGGATATGATATTAATGTTACTGAGTAGTAATGAAATTTCATAACTCAGTTTCCTTTCATTGGGTTATATTATTTATTCTTAGTCACTGATATTATATTATTTTGTATATAATTACTTTTTGTAATATATTACTGTATTTCCACTTGTTTTATGTGGATATAAATTTGATACACATAATTGATTCATTTATCAATTCTCACATCAACATTATGATCCCATTAGGGTTTTTTCATAATTTCATTATGATTGAAATTGATAATTATTTAATTTCCATTAAAATAATTTATATGATACATGATTAATAATACCATTAATTTTATTCTCGTTTGTTCATTCATGATATTTTTTCAAGTGATAGTACCTTTTTTCCACTAATTAATGGTAATCATAAGAGATATACATATATGATCATATGAATGAATAAGATATGATTAAAGGTATGTAATAATAAACATAACATATAAATTGCATACCCAACCTACCATAGATCATAAATATGTGTCATGGAATAAATATTGGTAGTCCATAATACATAAATCATAAGGAAATAAAATAACATAATCCATGAGAGCCTAAAATTGGAATAAGAAAATGATTTGTGGCATACACATAAGAATATTATATCGTATATCGAGGAAGCCAATAAAGTCATTCATAATATTCTAGGATTGGGATAACCACTGGTGTACTGAATTCAGTCTTTTTATGATGTCCTATCTTCCCTATTTAGATCTTTGGATAACCGCATGTGTACCCTTTGAGCTCATATAACATTATTCATTACCCAATGAATTGTAGTGAGATATAGGTCCCACCCATCGCATAATAAAAACCGTATATATTTGTTCTAGATGATCGTAAAAATTATTCATATCATAACACATGAATTGAAATGGGTATCATAAACATTTCATCATATCATAACAGGTTTCATAATCATTTCATCATTACATAATCCATGAAAATAATCAATTTTCATAAGAATTTTATCATGGTATATAATATATAATTGAAATGGGTTTCATAATCATTATTACATAAAAACATAAAGCATTCAGAGAATCAATATAAAAGTGATCCTTCAATCATATCCCTAATAAGGAATATGTGACACCAATGAGTTTCATTTTAGATGGAAATTATTTTTGATTGATCATTTTTCCCATTTCTTGAGTAAAATAACTTTTTCTCTTTGAAAATAATTTTTTTAAAACATTAACAATTTTCAAAATGATTTCCTGTTGAATTCATTTATTTTAATTAAAAAAAATACAAAATATTAAGGAAAAAAATTCTTCTAAAATAATAATGAAAACTTGTAAGATAATCTTTAAATCATTACGTGATCATGAAAGTGATAAATAATTCTCATTTACTTCCTATTAAAAATGAATATTATTTAACCATTTTTGGTAAAATCCAAACATGAATTGTTTTGGAAAACAACATGAATATTCCTTTAAAATTTCACCAAAAAAAGTAAAAATGGGCATGAATTTATTTTAAAAATATTAGTATAATTATAAATCAATTTTTAAAAAAATTATAGAAAAAATGGTTTTATAATAAAATGAATTTTTTATCGACGAGAGAAATAAATTCTAATTATCATAAAAAAATTTTCCCAAATACATTAAGTACCAAAGAATGAAAAACGGTGATATTAAATTAAAATATCGTGAATAATGAAAGGACAATAACAATTATGTGTTTATATAGATATGGATCATTTTATTTTACCATTGGATTCAAAATCATAAAAAATCCTTATAAACAATGAGATTGTAAAATAAAATCTTACCACATTGGTAACCTCGATTCGTAAGCCCTTGGTACGAAAACCATAAAATGAAACATAAAATATTTTAATGGTAAATAAATTAATTGTATTACTTTTAAAATAATTTTATATACAAATATTAAAATAATATAGGTGTATTACCAAACATACATCTCAAAAAAGTCTGATTGTGAAAAAATTCCCTTACTCCTAGTGTAACTTTTGAATCATAATCCCCAAGAAATAATATCATCAATAGAAAAATTAATTAGTCTAAAATGAGGAATGTTCATGATATATCATGTCATAGGGATTTATATACATAAATTAAATAAATATGTTCAAATATACCATTAGATATACGATTATCTTATACCCTTTTATTACCAAATTATTAAAGATTTTTTATTAAAGTTATGTTTTTGGTAATAACCGCTTTGTTTTCATGTGTGGAATGATTTGTTACTTTTGGTCCCATAACATAGATCATGGTTCCATAATATTGATAATGATAAACATGATATTAATATCATATATATATTGAATATATATGTATTTAAATTAATACATAATAAATTGTGATATCAAAAGAAATACACTGTTCTTGGAGATGGTGTGTCGTACGTATGCATGAATGCTGCTTCCCTTTACTAATCATATTTAAAGAAAGAAATGTAATATATATATATATATATATATACTATAATTATGTTATATTTTTATTTCATATATAAAAAATATTTTTATATAACCATCTTCAATACATTCCATGTAAAGCGTGAAAGAATCATAACGCTTCGCAAGGTAGTTGTCCACCATACACATGAACGGCATAACCATATTCTAAAAAATAGAAAACATGATTTTATGTTTGAAATAATAACCATAGGATCATAATAAAATATTAAATATCATATATATATATATATATATCAAATATTAACTATAAATCCTTCATTATTCACTTTCTTTAAAAGCAGTAATGGAAAAACTAACATCATCAATTATCGAGTCTGTAGTCTGTTGTACACACGAATGATGATATCATAACCCATTTTATAGAATTTTGGGCAGTTTTAGGTCATATCCATAAAATAGAAAATATTATTTTATGTAATATATGGATGATATTATATATTTACACTATAATAAATTTTTAGGGGGGTGGAGGAATAAATGAAACAAAAATTCTTATTGATGAACATTACCTCTTCTTTGAGTATCCTCCATAACCTTTCAACAAAGCATTGCGTGGTTGGATTTCTATCCAAAAAAATACATCTATGATGAGGGTATGAAATTTTTAAAGTTATTTTTGATTATTTTTTTACATCCAAATGTTTTTATAGTTTCAAAATAATTAGGGAGAGTGAGTGCTCTTTTATAGTTGAAGAGTAGTGGAATTCTTACAAATACTAAAAAGTATTCACTATTGGTCAGTCAGTATATCCTCATGTGTGTCAAAATATGATAATTATAATTTTGGTGTGATTAAATGGTCGAGTCAGACATCCTCCATATAATGAAACACACATTTTAATAATTTCATTCAGGAACCTCTAAGTATCCATATTTTTACGATTTTGGGTTTTCACTATGATAACTTGTTTTTTAAACATTGTAATTTGTAAACTAAGTTTGAATTAATCAAAGAAATATTTTATAATTTGGAAACACTGATTCTAATTATGATATCTGATTTACAAGATATAAATTATATGCATCATGGATATTAACTTTAAAAAAGGTGCATATAATATGAAAAAACACTACTTTAACTTTAACTATGCTAAGATGATTTTTTACTATTTAAGGCTCAATATAGTCATTATAAAAAAAGCATCCATGAATGGAATATAGTTAATATTTATTAAAATTTAAAATATCTTGGATGAATATAGTATTTTTTGTAATTTTAAATCATTTAATAAAATATCATTTATTATAGAATAATATTAATGTCATTTTTGGTTTTATTTGTTTCATTTGAATTCGTAAATATCAATAGAATGATAGAATTAGTATATATAAAGGTAAAAAATATGTAAAATGATATATTAATCTAAAATAACAATTTAAGATAATAATTTATTCCATTTAATTCAATTTTAATATTTTTAGTACAATTTTTTTAATTAATTATTAACCAAACCATTACTGTTGTGAATTTTTTTAAAAATTTAATTTAATTATTTCATCACTAAAAAATAATGTTTTATTATTATGGTAAAAAAATAATTTATATTTCAAAAAAATATACATATTTGTTCCAATGGTGTTTTTTCTATCCCAACACTTTATAGATATTAAAAGGAATGAAGGTATCTTTTTTTCCTTTTCTTTACTAAAGTTATTATTTGGGTCATATTCAATGTAAAGTGAAAATTAATTATCAAATCTTAGTGAATTTGATGTAAAAGATATAAATAAACACATTAAATAATATTTAGATAATATTTTATGTAATTTTCACTCTTAGTAATCAAGTTTAACCTCCGAGAAATCCATTTTTATCTTAACAGTGGTAATTTAATTTTTATTACAGTCACTATTCATTTTGGTAAAAAAATCATGTAAACCATATTAAAAAATATAAATTATTCTAAATCCAAATATGGTATCAAATTTTAAAATTTAATTCATTGATGTAAAAAAATTTAATTAAATTTAATCTTATAGATGTAACGACAAAACGAGTTTCTAAACCCAAAATGTTGAAAAGTTCACAATATTTTTGTAGCTAAATTCAATATGAATATAATTAAAATTAACTAAATTGGATTAATTTTTTTTATAAATGACCTAATTTTAGTTTAAAAATATAAAAAAAATTAACTTTAAAAATTATTTAAACAAAAAGATAGTTTTCAATGAAAATTTAGTATTTTTCACTATTCATCAATTTTTTTTAATATTTTATAAAAATCATAAAAATTAAACCTTTTATAATAATTAAATTATAAATTAAAAAATTAATTTTTTTTATGAAATTTATTATCTAAAATTGTGAAAAAAATTAACTTGGCTATTTTTCTCAAAAATAAATAAAAACATTTTTTTTGAAAAAATAGTATTTTTGAAAACTATAAAGACATTATTGATAATTATGTTTTATAATATAAATTTATATTCAATATATAAATCCATTATAATATATAATTTAAATGTTGTTATTACTATTCATATCACTAATTTTAGTGGCTGGGTTATAACAGACGTGTTTAAATAACTGTATTAAAAACATATCATGGTTTTGTCAAAACTCTATGTTGCATATAACACATGATAAAACAATTTTGAATATAGAAAAATATATCAAATAAATTTAGTTGAATCAAGAATTAATAATTCATAAAAACATGTGGTGTTACCGTCTATGTGATGTGGTGATGAATAATAAATCACATCACCTTGTGGGTGTGGTAATCCACAAATATGGATGAACGACATTATCATTTTTAATTGATTGGAAAGGTAAAAAATTAAATGATATTTTAAAATTTCAGAATGATAAATAAGTCATGAGTATCACATATAATCTGTAATTATATCATTATAAATATCTGTGAGAGGTGGTGATGGAAAATGAATTACATCATCCCACAAGGCGGTAGTCCTCAAAAGACACAAAAAATGAATTTTGTTTCCATTTTATTAAGATTGGAGAAAAATAGATATTATTCCATTAACATAATAAAGTATAAGAATATTTAAGAAAACAATATAAATATATAATCATGGTTAATGAATATTTTAAGCAGGTGGAAGAAGAAATGAAATAAAAATGCTTGGTTAAGAACTATACCTTTTCTTCAGACAAACACCTTTTCTTAACACAATAAGACCAGTACAGATGGTACTATGTCATAACTAAGGCCAATAAAAAGTTTTTAGGTATCTTAGAAATAGATTAGGTTATATATTTTCAATATAAAATGATTTTTTAAGTGTGAAGTAAAGATAATTAGAGACTCCTTTTATAAAAGAGGGGATGTGAACTTTTGAAATTTATTAAGATATAAAAAATAGAAATTATTTATATAAAAAAAAAAGAATTTTATTTTTAAAATATTATAATTTAATATTATTTTTAGTTTAAATAATCTCATCCATTAAATTTATTACATGTTATGACTACTTATGAACACTTATCTTTGGTTTTAAACCCCATGTTAACCCTTCTCACACTTACCTTAACAATATTGTTTTACTACATGAGGGTCATTATAGTTACTATAAATTAAAAAGCACATAAATGGAAAATGGTTGATATTATCAACCACATTATAATAAATTGGATGCAGATAATTTTTTTAAAATTCTATACCATTTAATAAACTATTATTTTTATAAAATAACATTAATGTCAATTTTTAGATCAATTCATTGCATTAAATTTAATAACATCAAATTAAAAAATAAAATTTAACCTAAACATTTTATAACAACTATAGAATTTTATTTTAATCTATAATTTTTTTTATCAAATTAATTTTCTCAAATTATATTTCTTTTAATATTTGAAATATCATTTATTTTATTTTTTATAAGTTGAATAATTAATATTTTTGTATTGTGTAAGTATTTATGGTAAATATTTATTAAATAAAAATTATTTTTTTTATAATAAAACATATCAGTAATTTATATTTTAAATTAAAATTTATAACTTAACAAATCTTTTTTTCATGTTCATGTTAAAAATATTATAGTTATCAAAAACAAGAATGTGACATTTTTTACTTTCCTTGACATAATATATTATAAAGGTCATCATCAAAGATAAATGGAAACAAAATTTGATTTAACAGAATAATTGATGATATGGAATCATCCAATAAAATTATGTCAAGCATTAGGGACACTTTATTGTCCGTATAATATTATTTTTAACCCTTCATTTCCTTCTTTACCCTTTACCACAGTAAGAAATATTATTAAGGTTACTATTTATATTGACTAAAAATAAAAGGGTCTTATTTACCAAATTTGGATCCAATGTCTCAAAATATGGAATCAATTGATCAAAATTAAAAACACATATGTGGAATAATTTAATTTGTAATTAAACTGAAAAATGTGATAAAAATATTTTTTTTAGAAAAATGAATATTATAAATATTAAAGTTTTTTTATACCAAATTCAAGACTAAAATTGATTTTAAAAAAATTATTGTATTATATTAAATTAAAAAGAAATAAATAAAAATTAAAAAATAATCCACAGTATAATTTACTTTGTAAATACAATAAAATAAAGATCATTTTTCAATAAAAATCAGTATTTTTTACTATTCACTAAAAAATTAATCTTTTTAGAAAAATTCAGAATGTTTCCCCAAATCTAATCTTGATATACTAATTCCAAAATTCATAATTATTTCACCAAATATAATTTATAAATTCTCTAAAAAATAATTAAAATATCCACCAACAAGATGCCATATAAATGGTTTTTTTAAAGAAAACATATTTTTTAAGAAGAAAATGTCTTTACTATAAATTGTCTGGTCATTTAATAAGAATCAATAAATACACATGAGTTTTTAGAACATTAATATATATATATATATATCAAAAATTATTTAACCCTATTCATACCACCAATTTAATGTCTATGTCATAATGATCATATTTAATTAATATTATTTCACAGTTTGATTATGCTCAGTGTTGTGTATTTTGTGTATTAAAAACATAATATTTCATTATAAAATATTAGGATATTATAATACTAATCCTACCATATATTTGGTTAAAAAAATTAGATCTTTCCACTTCTAGAAAAGATCTACTAGCTTTCTTCTTCTAGCTAGTGTCCTAGTAGTGGAATTTTAGAAGAGCTCGATAGTTATAAAATGGTTACAAGCTGAATGATGATCCTCTATTAGGCAACGAGAATTTCATAAATCCCTAAGAACATGCATGGTCCTCTATCATCCTTCCATTCCACCATTATTTCTTTGAATCATCCTTATGTAAAATCACATTGTCCATTAAGACTTCAATTGATACTTTAAGGTCCATTAACAAAGATCCTATAAATCCTTTGAATCACATCACTTGGTCCACTAAGAACATGTCATTTTATTCAATTTTCATAACTAATAACCACTTAAATAATGACATTTTATACAAATATGAGTATTTATGGTCATGAGAAACTCATGAGAGAGAGGCATAATAATTTCATTTTTTTACAAGTGTCAAGCCATTCTCTATGTAATGGGAATAAGTATGGTAGAGTGCTGGGGATGGAGTAAAAGTAATTGATTTGAGTCATTCTAAATGTGCATAGTATCGTGAATCATTTTGAAGATAAAATACTTTATGTTGTGATTTCCATTGGTTGGTGATACATTATGCATGGTATTATCACCTTAGAATGGGTTCCATGAGATATAATTCATTAGTTTATGTACTATAATAAATTCCAATCAGATTTCCTATAATAAAAAAGAGAAAATAATGGGGTAACATAGACACTATGTGCATGTTTCTACTTAAGGCTCAGGTTGTGAACCTTATTTTTTTTCAGTGTCCTTCATATCTTCTCATTGTTTGTGATATTTAGATAAATAAATAGTTTATTCCTAGAATTTTTCAATGTAAATCATTGTGTTGTGGTCCTTCTTATAATCAAAGACCATTAAAAATATTATTTGAGAAGTTTTAGGATCATAAATTCATAGATATGATTACAAGGATAAAGAAATTCATTTAGAGCATAAATAGATTCGATACTCCCTTATGTGTCATAGAATGATCCTATACACATGGGGTTCAAGTACTACCATATTGGTATAATCATGATATATCATAGTCACCATAATAAAAATATATTTCATGTACTCAACCATGTGTTATGGAAAAATCTTCTTTCCATATAGTTTATATTCCTATGTGTGTCGATTCATAGTCCTCCACATGGGTAAGATACTCTATCAATCAATATACACATCCATTGGTTCGGAAATATCACTTTCTACAGTAATAAAATATGGTGTTGTAGAAGTCATTTATACACTATTCAATTACTTCAGGTACTTCAAAGCATCTTATATTTAGGGTTTCTAGGGGAAAATATATACATCTTTTTTTTACTTGGGTCTTTGTTATGAATTTTCTTTTTAAAAATCCTCAATATTCTATTGAATTATTCAATGGATCTCTCCCCTATGAATGGACTTTTAGATAACCTGTAATTATAGATTACATTGGGTTTTTTGGGTTATTCTACTAGATATTTTATATTATCCTACATACATGATTTATTCCCACATTTATTGTGTCCAAAAAAATGATACTCTATGTAGAAGCTGCTTCATTTGATGTGGAGTTGGTTGATCTATAATTTAACGATGCTCGATGGTAAAAGTAGTCGAGGGTGCTCGTGGTGGGAGATTTGAAGACATGTATTCCTCTCATTCCTGGTAATTTTAGTTATATTTTTTACTTAGAGATGTTGTGACTCTGTATTTTCCACATCTATATAGGGTTGGAGTTTCCATTCTATTATCTATTATTATATTATGTTAAATGGAGACTATAAAATAATTGGATTTCATATCTGTATTTAATTATAATATTATATCAGGGTTATATGTCAGTGTGTGTATGTTACATGGCTATGACCACCCATGTATGTGATATACCTCCTCCATGCTAGTCATCGACCCTTAGAATATTTGAGGAAGGTTTGGCATGACACAATTTTCATACTACCAGCCTAGGTGGGTCCTTGTGGGTTAGGTCAAGTTGGGTCATAATGATTTTACTTATATAGAGGATCATGATTGATTTATTAGAGTGGACATAGATGCATAGTTATTTACTTCCATATCCTTGTTCATTTCCTTATTTAGTTACTTTTTTTAATGTTTTTTAATCTTTATCATTATGGAGTATAGCCAATGAAGGTGTAACTAGAACACGCACCAATACATTTAATCATTGATTTGATTGTTATTGTTGATTAGGATATGGAATGATAGAAATATTAGCAGAATAATTTAAAAAATTATTATTATTTAATGATCTTGAAGCTTAGAACCTATTGGAATACATGGAGATTATTTTTATTTTAGTCGAAAAATAGTAAATTTATTTTATACCATTGGTGGTGATATTGTGATATAGAACACAAATACAGCTTTAGATTATTTTCCTAAGATATTGTGATATTATATCATTCAATATGGTTTTATTTCCATACAAATATATGAAAACATTATTAGTAATAACTCTAAAAATGTATCAATAATAATTAATTATGAAAATTCACTTTGGGAGTTCCAATATTCAGGTGTTTAGGGTGTGGTTCTTGAGTTTGATTCATTATTCTCTAGAGTTTTTTTTTTCAGAATAAGTGTGAATAAATCATCTATCAAACTCCTTCCATTACTCCCAAAATTATTATTTTTATTTATTAACTTTTAATATGGTCCTATATTTTTTTTTATTTTCCTTCAGTAATTTATTAAAAAATCTATAAAATTCCATTGGATCATTGTTAGCACATGGTTATGGTAAAACATGAAATAACTATGTGACTGGGTTTTCATTTTTAGAATATTTTTTTTCATGGTTAGATCATTAATTTACAAACAATGCATACAAAAAAAATTTGAATCTCCAAGATGAGTTCATATAAGGGCATACAGTTATTACACAATTTAGTAAAAAAAGTTGAAACCATGGGAGTGACTTATAATTTTAAATTTTTTAATTCAATATCATATCCCTATTGAATTGAAAAATATTTATCATTTTTATCCCTATCAGTTTCTCAAAACCATATGAGAATATCCCTAGGCATGACCTTATTTTCATCCATTTAAATATTTTGGCATTCTCCCATCTAATTTGAATGATTCCATCCAGGTTAGGACCTCTTCCCTTCCTTTCCTTCCACCTATCATTGTTTTGTTTTATTTCCTTATTTGGATATCTTTTTTGTTTAACCCTATATGAAGGTATAGTTGTAAAAATATTTTTCTTTGATTCCTAGTGTCTACAGAATTCACCATGGACCATCCTTAGTCTGTTTTTAAAGGTTTCAAATTGACCAAAATTTAATTTTTTCATGTTTTACCATTCTTTATAAAATCTATATGATGATTGATTTTTTATTAAAAATTGAAATTATAAACATTATGTTCTTATATATGTACATAAAATGTGATTTGTTCAACATATCATGTAGTCACAATGAGAGGGGGTAATTAGGTGTGACTTTTTTACTAAATTTGTTTCTTTTATATAAACCCCTTTCAACCAATATCACCAACTAGGATGACTTGATCTTTTATGCAGTGTATACATTAAATGAAACACGTCAAAAAATATTTTTTACAATGTTTAATAAAATGACCTACTCTTTGCTGATACAATGTATCCCCCACTCAATTATAGATTTTTCACTATATATAGATCATTACAACTCAGAAAATCCCATTCCCAACAACAATGAGTCCCATAGTGTTCCAATCTAGATTCACACTAGATATTAAAAGTTCCCACCAACAAAAGTGACTCTTGAGTCCTTTATGAGAATCATTATACTATATCCCATAGTGTTAACAACATCCTACCGGCCTACTCTAGAGGTCCAGATGAGACTTATTTAACTTTAGATGTCATGACCCCTCCCCCAGGGTCTGTGTCGTGACTACCTCAAGCTCGCATTCCATAGGTCAGGGGTTGGCGACTAGAACCAAAGGCGTAATTCCCTAAAACTGGGAAGGAATTTCCTTTATAACCTGTAAACACACACAACATAGATGATCACGAGTAAACTGAATAACCAACAAGTGAGTACAGTATGTAAAAAGGGGACAAAATAAAAGCCGAACTAGAAAGTTCAAGAAACTGAAAGTAAAAGTACAACTGAGGAAATAGGAAAAACAACCATGGATCATCCTCTGTGGTTCCTACCTGAAGGGTAGGTACAAATAATTTCCTTATCACTCCACATCCATCTGTCTCCTCCATGTACTGACAGGCCGTAAGGTCCACCTCTGGGTACTGTTCAGTCCTGGTACTCTCAACCTCGGTCAGCGATGTATTTCGTCTGCATCCAACACAACGAGATGAGGGCATATCCCGTGCAGGGGTGAGTATAACGTTACTTATTAGGCACCCCAAGACCCTCATGGTCTCACAAAATCCAACAAGGATAAACCTCAAAGTATGAAATCAACAGATAACCCCATGTAGGTATATTCCCATACATATACCTAAGTTATCAAGTAATTCATCTCAATCACGAGGTAAACACAAAAGGTACTGACTTAGCTCAAACCATGATTTTATTCTAGGGGTAGTATCAAGTAACATCCCTAGACACACTCTCAAAACCTCAGATGCTGGAGAAATCCTCCTCTATCGAGTGCAATGGTTCTGCCACATCACCAAGGTGCTTCCCACAAACCTTGGACTGCTAAGGCACTCTTCCTGTTGAGTACCGTGGGTCTGGTGCATCACCAAGTTGCTCCCCACCGTGGGTGTGCCGTGTCACCAAGGCGCTCCCCCTCATAGCCTGCTGAGGTACTCCTCCTGTCGAGTACCGTGGGTCTGTCTCAACACCAAGGTGCTCCCCACTAGGCTAGTCGAATCACTCCGAGTCGAATCGTTCAGCAGTCGTCGGGTCTCAGCCAACTACTTGGTCTCCGCACTATGCTCGCTCATCTCCAAGTGGATCCACTCCATGACCTATATTTCTATGATACAACTGTCATGAAGTCCCACATAGAAGTATCTCAAAGGTCCTCCATGTCATAGAGATCTCAACGCAATAGACATCACATCAATCGGATGCCCGTTCTATGAGTTATTAGCCTTTTAGTCCCGGGGGCCCGGTTGAATTCATGTATGATCCAACCTGACCGTATCTCAACTATACCCCAAATTATAGTGGGTTATACTAAAAAGGGACTGTCATGCTCCAAGATTACCAGCTTCGCTGACGGTTCATCAAATGGACTACCGGTGCAAAAGATATGGCCAAAGAAAGTAAAGGGTCGGCAGTGGACCGGGGTCCAGTCCGACCCGGTCGGACCGACCCAATCTCGGCCGACCCAATCTGGGTCGACTTGGTTAGACCTATTGGGTATGGCCCGACCCATTGGTTGGGCCAACCTATTAGGTTCAGCCCAGCCCACTGGGCCCAGCCCAACAGGCTGCGTGGGCGGTACAGCCCAGGCTTGGGGTCGGTTCCCCCCGGAGCGCCACGAGGGTGTGGCCTGGCGTAGCTCGGCCCGGAGGGCATGGCCAGGATGGTTTGGCCAGGCCGCCGCAAGGGGGGCTACGGGATGGCGGTGGAGGCCGGTGCGGTGAGGGCGCCGCTTCGGTCGGGTGGCGGCTCGGGAGGCCGGGAAGGCCAGCAGGCGGGCCAGCAGGCAGCCGGGTGATGGCCAGGCAGGCTGGGAGGCGGTCGGGCAGGCCAACAGGTGGGCCGGAGGGTAGCCGGGAGGCCAGGAGGTGGCCAGGTAGGGTGGCAGGCGGGCGGCTGGGAGGCTAGGAGGCCGGGCCGGCGTGGTTTGGCACGTGCCGGTGTGGTTCGGCCGGGGCGCACAGGAGGCTGGCGGTGGCCGGGAGCCGGGTGGCCGGGAGCCGGGTGGCGCGGGCAGGCCGGCGGGTGGCCGGGGAAGCCGGCGGCGGTGCAGTCTGGGGTGGCTTGGTCGGTTTGGCGTGTGGACTGCGCGACCAGGGTGGCTCGGCCGGAGGGCCGTGATTCAGCTCGTAGCGCAGCACAGATGGGGCGCGTTGCAGTTCGTAGAGGCCATGGGAAGCACGGTCTTTGCCTGTTGCCTTCGTCGCCTTCAACGCCACTTCGTTGTTATGTCACTGTGCCGACGATCATCACAAATAAGAAAGGCGGAGGATTCCAGCCATGTTTGTTTGGCCCGCACCCTCCACATTTACAGTGGTAACACTTGGCTCATCAAGAAGTAAGAAAGATGGAATTCAATTATTCTATAACCTCCACAACAATTCATTTCCAACCGAAGAATAGAATAAGGAAAGGAAAGTAGTAATACACAAATTAATCCCCTACCTTTGTTCGTCGTTCGTCGACAGAGTCGTGGGGAAGAAGACAATGTTGTCTCTGTTCGTCGCATCCACCGCACACTTCCAATCCCGAGCTCGCATGTCAGTCGAGGAAGACGCTCCATGTCGGTAGGATCCGGGGAAGGAAGTCAAAGTCACTCCTCGCCGGCGTTCTTCATTTTTCATTCTTCGTTCTTTGTTGGGAGCTTTTATCTCTTCTTCCAAGTTCCACCAAAAGAGCAATGCCAACCAAAATAATAAGATATTGTGATATCTTATTAATTCGTTGGCACAATATTCAAATTGGATGAATTTATTTAATTGGCTCCACCAAATTAATGTGAAGGATTTGAAATAAGAAATTATGTGCTCGCTCAAATAATTAAAGGGGAGGTGGTGGCACCATAAATGGTAGAGGAGGTCAAGG
Source organism: Viscum album (assembly GCA_963277665.1). NCBI lineage: Eukaryota > Viridiplantae > Streptophyta > Magnoliopsida > Santalales > Viscaceae > Viscum > Viscum album. The sequence goes on along the minus strand of CAUJRU010002383.1, from coordinate 11,788 downwards.
GTATCCCCCTCATTAATTAGGGGAGTTGAGAGATTTTCCTCTCCTACCATTAATAGGGGGTTTAGCCTCGTGTGGTTCCCACGTTCTAACCTCTCGTGGGAGGTTAGGTTCGGGTGGGTCCCACCACCAAAACCCCTCATGGGAGGTTAAGGTATGGTGGTACCACCTCCAACTTCCAACCTCCAAAAGGAGGTTGTAGATCCTGTGGGACCCACCTCCAAACACCCACATGGCGGCTCAAATAAAAATAATGTGAAGCTCACTTTATTTTATTACTTTCCACAAAAACCCAGAAACTAACTTTTATTCTTGACTCACTACCGGTGAAGTGAACGTTTTCGTAAGTGAATACTGGTGCTGTGAGTTCAACGGTGCCCTCAGATTTCATTTCTGAACACTGGTTCAAAAGTTATAAAAACCCGCTCGTACGTTTACTGAACGTACCCGAACAAAACTTCAGAAATTGATTCTGGACACACAGGGCCTTGGAATCATGCACTGTCAATTTTTGCAGACTCGTTAAATTCCCGTGTATTTAAGAAAAAAATTTCCACAGAATTTTTGGGTTTTTAAATTCCACCCACCCCAGGGCTTTACGTCCCCGTAAGCTATAACTTGAACTAATGGAAATAGTGGGGATAATGAGCACGCATCTGAGCCTCCCGCTCCCATGTGCTCTCCTGGAGGTTCTTGTGCTGCCAGTGAACGTGCACAAGAGGTATCAACCATCCACATAGGACCCGCTCCTGTCAATCCTCAATCTCCACTGGAACCTCCGTGAAAGTCGCCCCATCATCGACGTCCAGCTCTCCATGGTCCATGACGTGAGAAGGGTCGTGCACGTATCTCCTCAACTGAGATATGTGAAAGACATCGTGAACCCGGTGCAACTGAGGTAGAAGTGATAAGCAGTAAGCCACCTCACTGTCTCTACTGAGGACATGAAAAGTTCTGATGAATCTAAGAGTTAACTTGATGCCTCTACCAAATCTCTGTAGTCCTCATCGATGTGAGACCCGTAGAAATACATGGTCTCCATCCTCGAATTCTAGAGGTCTCCATCTCCTGTCAGCATATGACTTTTTTATGCTCTGTACAGTCTTCATCCACACTTGGATGATCTGCACCTTCTCTGTCGTAGCTCGTACCATCTCTGGTCCCACTAGTGCTGAATCCACAGGGTTAGTCCAGCATAAAGTTGATCTGGAAGGTCGTCTGTATAACACCTCAAAAGGTGTCATCCCTATGGTGGAGTGATAGTTGTTGTTATATTCAAACTCCACCAAAGGTAAGTGATCCTCCCAGCTACGAACAAAGTCGAGGATACAAGCACACAACATTTCCTCAAGGGTTTGAATGGTCTGCTCAGTTTGGCCATACGTCTGAGGATGGAAGGCAGTGCTTAGACGAGGCTGCATCCCAAAAGCCTCCTGAAACCCCTTCCATAGTTGGGAAGTAAACCGTGTGTCACGATCAGATACAATAGATGAAGGTACTCTATATAGCCGCACAATCTCCTGCACATATATCCATTCCAAGCTCTCTACTGAACCCTACTCTCTGATCAGTATGAAGTGGGGCGACTTGGTGAGTCAATCAACGATCACCCAAATCGAGTCGTGACCTCTAGATGTACATGGAAGTCCTGTCACAAAGTCTATGGATATCCCATCCCACTTCCACTCTGGGACATCTAAAGGCTAAACCAAGCCTACTGGTACCCGGTGCTCCACCTTCACTTGCTGACAAGTGAGGCATTGAGAGACAAACTCCACTACTGCCTTCTTTATACCTGGACACCAGTGCTATCATCAAAGGTCCTGGTACATCTTCACCACTCCTGGATGTACCACTAAAGGGGATTTGTGTAACTCCCTCAACACTTCCTCTCGAAGTGACACTGGTACCATAGTACGTCCTCTGAAGAAGATGACGTGCATCCCCACCTTCAGAAAATCCATCAGGAGCCTGACCTGTGGATATCTGAGCATGTCGTGTCTCGCAGACAGCATCCCCATGTTGTGCCTCCCTGACTTGTTGAAGAAGAGGGGGAGTGACTGCAAGGGACTGAAAGAAAGCTGCTCCATCTCTATCCACAAAGGATATCTACAAAGTGGCTAGATACTCCATCACCTCACCTAGAAACTGTATACCAGATCTCATGCTGAGTACATCTACTACAATATTCCCCTTTCCAAGAGCATAGACTATCTCTAAGTCATAGTCCTGGAGGAACTCAATCCATCATCATTTTCTCATGTTCAGGTTCTTCTAAGAGAAGATATACCCGAGACTCTTGTGATCAGAGTACACGGTAAAATGTTCACCCATCAGATAGTGTCATCATATATTCAAGGAGAAGACCACTACTGCTAACTCCAGGTCATGGGTAGCGTAGTTCTGCTTAGGCTATCTCAGCTGCTGAGAACCATACACGATCACTACTCGCTCCTACATCAGGACACACCAGAGTCTGGTCCCTGATGCGTCGCAGTAGACTACGTACCCTATGCCTTCATTTGGAAGCCTCAAGATGGGGGCACTAGTCAGCCTCTGCCTCAGCTCCTGAAAGCTCTACTGGCATCTCTCCGACCACACGAAGGGTTTCCCCTTCTTCGTCAAGGATGATAGTGGTGTTGCAATTTTGTAGAAGTCTAGAATGAACCTCCAATTGTAACCAGCCAAACCCAGGAAACTTTGTAACTCCGTCACACTCCTGGGTAGATCCCAAGAAAGTACCATCTCAAACTTCACTGGATCTACTACAACTCCAGCCTTCGAGATTATGTGTCCCAAGAAGTGAACCTCTCAGATCCAAAATCTGCACTTCGAGATCTTACCATAAAGATGATGCTATCTAAGTGTGTCCAGTACTACCTACAACTGGTAGGCATGCTCCTCCTCAGTAGTTGAGTAGATCAGAATGTCGTCGATGAAGACTATGACAAAGAGATCGAGGTAAGGCTGGAAAATCATGTTCATGAGTCCCATGAACACTATTGGAGCATTGGTTACGCCAAAAGGCATAACCAAGAACTCGTAGTGGTCATACCGACATCTGAAAGCCATCTTCTGCACATCCTCATCTCAAACTCTGAGCTGGTGATAGCCTGATCTGAGGTCTATCTTCGAGAACTATCGTGCTCCCTTCAACTGATCAAAGAGGTTGTCAATCCTCAGGAGTGGGTACTTGTTCTTCACGTCACCTGGTTTAGGTGATGGTAGTCGACACCAAGCCTCAATCTCCCATCTACCTTCTTGGTGAACAGAATTGGTGTTGCCCATGGAGAAACACTGGGCCGGATGAATCCCTTCTCCTGCAAGTCCTCTAGCTGTACGGGTAGCTCACGAAGCTCCGTGGGAGCCATCCGATACGCTGGTGTAGATATCAGTGTCGTCTCAAGGTATAGGTTAATGTAGAAGTCCATCTCTCTGTGAGGAGGTATTCCCAGAACATTGTCAGGGAAAACATCTGTGTACTGGTCCACCACTACAGGATAGCTTAGACTCTCCACATCAACTACTCTGAGGGTAAGGCATGCCAACTGATGAGTGATCGACATCACCCTCCTCCGAGTAATTCTGTCATATGCTGCAAAGGATCCCTTCTCACCGGTGAAGGTAAACCTGGTCTCATCCATGCGGACTCACCGCACATTTCACCTAATACAGTCGATCTAAGCATGAACTATAGATAATCAGTCCATACCCAAGATGACGTCGTAAGGACTCAACACCGCTACTAAGAGATCCCAGCCGAAGCTCTCGCCTCCTAGAGTAAGCTCACACTGATGGAACCGGTGCATAATCATCAAGTCTACTCCCATAGGAGTCTCCAGCTATAAGGATCGAGCCAACGGCTCCGTCGGAATCTCTGAGCTCCGAACGAGGGAAGTGGAAATGAAAGAGTGACTGGAACCTGTGTCTTTAAGAACTACAGCTAAGGTGGAGTAGACATAGACCGTACCTCAAATCATCTCCAGAGCACCATTATCATAAGCCTCAGCTTCCTGGAGATGATCTCTCACTTGTCCATCTGTTCCTGCGGTCAGGGTGGACCTCATGGTGGTGGTGGCGGTAACACTTCGAAACGTCGTCCACCACCAGCTGCACAACCAGCTCCCCTGCCACATCTGCTTGTTCCCTACAGACCGCATCGATCGAATCTCTGTCTCTTCCCGGGCAGTCCTTCGACCGTCTGCTGATCATCTGAATGGTGGGTCAGATAGTCCCGAGCCATGTGACCCTGCCGCTGCATGCGTAACACTGACCGCTCCTGGCATGACTGGCTCTGTCTCATGTGCCATGCATAACTGAACTTGATTCATGTGGTCGTCCACCTGTAGGTTGGGTCCTCTTGGACCGCTATGATGACTGTCTTCTACCAGCTGCAGAAGAATCCGCTACGCAATGACTGGTAGTGGGTCTCGCTGCTGGTGATTGCTCAGCAAGGAAAGTCTCCACCCAAGAGGGCTCTCTCTAACACCCCCACCTGTGTCGAGATGCTGAGTGAGATCATTGAAGCCATGGTCTCTCACCTGAGCCCCTGCTCAAAGGTCTGGGCCCTAAAGAATGGGTCATGTACCATATCTATGGAGTAGTGTGAGAGGTCGATGAAACTCACTGAGTACGGTGCCACCGTCAAGATGCCCTGCTGCAGGTGAAGTATCTCTTGTATTTTCACTTCACGTAGGGTGGTTGGGACAAACTCGGTCCTAAAAATGCTCTTGAAGTCTTCCCAGAGTAGTGTCGCCTCTTCATGGACCTAGAGCATCAGGATCCACTATCTTCTTGCTACTGCCTGAAGGAGACTCACTACAAGGATCACCATAAGGTCAGCTGGTGTCCCTACCAGTCTAAAGACTCTCACCACAGCCTCCATCCAATCCTCAACTACCTGCAGGTCCGTCTCTCCCCTAAACCTGGGTGGCCTCTGGTGTTGGAACTCGTACAATGTGCTAAAATGGAATACATCATCTTCTGTTGGGGATAGTGTCATTGGTGGCCCAACGGGTAGTGGTACCGCTGGTGCATCCACTGGAAGAGGGCCCTGCACCGAGGCCTCATCGCTCGGTGGGCTATCTGCGCGTACAACTCTCGGGGCTCTAGATGTTCATCCGAAGGAAGGCATCCTAAAAGAAAAAGATGTGACACGGTCAAAGATTATACCTGGTGAGCTGACCGGGTTGATATGACTTAAAGAAAACTTTTGAAAACACACACGCAATTAGTGTTTTCGTGAAATGAGTTGAAATTTATTAGTCAAGGTCCTGGTGTATGGATACATTGGCCGCCACACCAATAATGGACTCCCTGAACTGAAAAACACACTCAGTACCCTTAACACTATTTCTTCACAGAAAAGATCATAGTCCTAAGTTCTGCGGTAGAACTGACTCCTATGATACCAATTTTTCACGACCCGTCACCCGGGGCCTGTGTTGTGACTACCCTAAGCTAGCCATCCATAGGTTAGGGGCTGGAGACTAGCACCAAAGGCATAATTTCCTAAAACTAGAAATGAATTTCATTTATAACCTATAAACACACAGAAGATATGATCACGAGTAAACTGAATAACCAATAAGTGAGTACAGTAAGTAAAAAAGGGGCCAGAATAAAATCCTAACTAGAAAGTACAAGAAACTGAAAGTACAAGTACAACTAATGAAATAGGAAAAACAGCCACTGGGTCGTCCTCTGTGGTTCCTCCTGAAGTGGAGGTATAGATCGCATCCTCAGCACTCCACACTCTTCCGTCTCCTCCGTGTACCAACACGCCATAAGGTCCACCTCTGGGTACTATCCAGTCCTAGTACTCTCAGCCTCGATCAGCTTTGTCTGTCATCTGCATCCAAAAAAATGAAGTGCGGGAATATCCCGTGAAGGGGTGAGTATAATGATACTCAGTAGGGACCATGAGACCCTCAGGGTCTCACAAAATCCAACAAGGATAAACGTCAAAGTATGAAATAAATAGATAACCCCACTTTGGTATATGCCCATACATATACCTAAGCTGTCAAGTAATTCAACTCAATCAAGAGGTAAACACAAAAGTTACTGACTCAGCTCAAACTAGGATTTTATTCTAGGGGTAGTATCAAGTTACATCCCCAGTCACACTGTCGAAACCTCGGATGATGGAGAACTCCACCTCTATCGATTATAGTGGGCATGCCGCATCGCCAAGGTGATTCCCACAAACCTTAGACTGTTGAGGTACTCCTCTTGTCGAGTACCATGGGTCTGCTACATCACCAAGGCGCTCCCCACCATGGTTCGGTCGCATCACCAAGGCACTCCCCCTCGTAGCCTGATGAGGTACTCCTCTTGTTGAGTACCGTGGGTCTACCGTGACCCCAAGATGATCCCCACTGTGGGTCTTCCACGACACCAAGACGCTCCCCACTGGGCTAGTCGAATCACTCCGAGTCGAATCAGTCAGCAGTCGTCAGGTCTCAGCTAGCTACTAGGTCTCCGCACTATATCTGCTCGTCTCTGGGAGGATCGGTCCACGATCTACAGGTCGATGCTCCAACTGTCACGAAGTCTGACATAGAAGTATCTCAAAGGTCTGTCACGTCATAGAGGTCTCAACGCAACAGACGTCACGTCAATCAGACGCTCGGTCTATGAGTTATTAGCCTTTTAGTCCCGGGGGCCGGGTTGAATTTGTGTACGCTCCAACCTAACCGTATCTCAACTATACCCTGAATTATAGTGGGGTATACTCAAAGGGACCTTCATTATCTAAGATTACCAGCGCCAATGACGGTTCGTCAAACGGACGTCTGGTGCCAAAGATATGGCCAAAGAAATTAAAGGGTTGGTAGTGGACTCGGGTCCGGTCCGACCCGGTCGGACCGACCCAGTCTGACCCAGTCTTGGCCGACCCGGTCAGACCTGTTGGGTATGGCCTGACCCATTGGGTGGGCCAGCCTGTTAGGTTCTTTCCGGCCTGCTGGGCCCAACACAGCTGGCCGCGTGGGTGGTACAGCCCGGGCTCGGGGCCGGTTCAGCTCGAAGCGCCATGAGGGTGGGGCCTGGCGTGGCTCGGCCCAGAGGGCATGGTCGGGCCGGTTTGGCCAGGGCACTGTGAGGGGGGCCGCGGGCTAGCTTGGGAGTCCGACGCGGCTAGGGAGCCGCTTCGGTCGAGTGGCGGCTCGGGAGGCCGGACGGCCGGGCATGCTGGCAGGCGGGCCAGCGGGCGGCTGGGTGGCGGCCAGGCAGGCTGAGAGGCGGTCGTACAAGCCGAAAGGGAGGCCAACGGGTGGATGGGAGGCTGGGCCGGCGTGGTTTGGCGTGGCTCGGGCCAGCGCAGTCCAATGGGGTTCGGCCAGGGTGAGCGGGAGGCCAACGACGACCGATAGCCGGGAGGCACGGGCAGGCTGGCGGGTGGCCGGGGAAGCCAGCGGTGGTGCGGGCCGGGGGGCTTGGCCGGTTCGGCCGGCGGACGGCGCGACCGGGGCAGCTTGGCCGGAGGGCCGTGGTTCGGCCCAGAGCGCTGCGCAACCGGGGCACGACGCGGTTCTTGGAGGCCGCAGGAAGCGCAACTTTTGTTTGTTGCCTTCTTCGCCTTCAACGCCACTTCGTTGTTACGTTGCCATGTCGAAGATCATCACAAACAAGAACGGCAGAAGAGTCGGGCCATGTTGGTTTTTCCCGCACCCTACGCATTTAGGGTGGTAACACTTGGCTCATCAAAAAGTAAGAAAGATAAAATACAATTGTTCTACTTCCTCCGCAATGATTCCTTTCCAACCAAAGAAGATAATAAGGAAAGGGAAGTAGTAATACAGAAATTAACCCCCTTACTTTGTTCGTCGTTCGTCGACGGAGTCGCGGGGAAGAAGATGGTGTTGTCGTCGTTCATCGCATCCACTGTACAATTCCATTCCTGAGCTCGCACATCGTTCGTGGAAGACGCTCCACGTCGATAGGATTCGAGGAAGGAAGTAGAATTCGCTCCTCGCCAGCGTTCTTTGTTCTTCATTCTTCATTCTTCGTTGGGAGCTTTTCTCCCTTCTCCCAAATTCCACCAAAAGAGAAATTCCAACCGAAATAATAAGATATTGTGATATCTTATTAATTCATTGGCATAATATTCTAATTGGATGAATTAATTTAATTGGATCCACCTAATTAATGTGAAGGATTTGGCATAATAAATTATTCATTGGCTCAAATAATTAAAGGGGAGGTGGTGGCACCATAAATGGTAGAGGAGGTCAAGGGGCTCCCCCTCATTAATGAGGGGAGTTGAGATATTTTTCTCTCCTCCCATTAATAGGGGGTTTAGTCCCATGTGGTCCCCACATCATAACCTCTCACAAGAGGTTAGGTTCGGGTGGGTCCCACCACCATAACCCTTCATGGGAGGTTAAGGTATAGTGGTCCCACCACCAACTTCCAACCTCCATAAGGAGGTTGTAGATCCAGTGGGACCCACCTACAAATACCCTCATGGCGGTGCAAATAAAAATAATGTGAATCTCACTCTATTTTATTACTTTCCACGAAAACCCAAAAACTAACTTTTATTCTCGACTCACTGTTGTCGAAGTGAAGGTCTCCTTAAGCGAATATAGGCGCTGCGAGTTCAACGGTGCCCTCTGATTTCAATTCCAAGCACCGGTTCAAAAGTTATAAAAACCTGCTTGTAAATTTACTAAACATATCCGAACAAAACTTCTGAAATTGATTCCAGACACACCAGGCCTCGGAATCATGCGCCGTCAATTTTCGCGGACTCTTAAAATTCCTATGTATTTAAGAAAAAAATTCCACTGAATTTCCGAGTCTTTACATTAGATCCCCATTAAAGACTTAAAAAATCTTAACTAACACAATATATGATCCACTAAAAGAAATATCTCTATCAACTAGATATAAATTCTTTAATGCCTCGAGATGAAGTATTTATCCACAAAAAAAAACAGATCACCTTATCTTCTTATGTATAATATTCAAGAACATCATCAACTGATAAACAGCTGCATTTTCATGCTTATTGTCCATTGAAAATCAAATTCTTTGAATAGATCTCAGTACACAGAAAATGTGGGTATTTGTTCTGAATTACCATCCAGCTTCAGTATCAAATCACTACAACCCATAAAAATATATTTCATGTTTATTTTTTCAAAATTCATGTATGTATGATATAATATTAATGGACTTATCAACCTAATAAGTTCAAAAATGAATATGAATAAACATTTCAAAATTCCTTGCTTGGTTATAGAAATTTCGTGAAAATGATGAATTAAGTAAGCACATATATATTTCCTTAGGAATTCACTATTTCAAGAGAACATTATACTTAATGAAAAACTCTTCACTATTATTTTTCAAATGTATAGTGTGACATTACATCTTTCCTCACACAAAAAACTCTATTTTATGAATTTAAGCACATATACAATGCCACTAAATCTCATTGATGTATGCAAGTATCACATAATAGTATATGAAAAGTAACTAACTTCCTCCTTATCATCTAACGTGTCTAACCCAAATCTTCCCCTTCATGAATTTATATTCATGTCCAATAGTTCCCTTAATGTTATCCATCATTTTTTAAATGAATCATGTGAATGGAATTCTTTCTTTTTCTCATAATAAATGTGGTTTGTGTGTTCTAACTTCATATGAATGATCATGTGAACTTCTTCTTCTTTCATGTAACAACATTAGTCATGTAAAGGTACATGGAACTCAAACTATCATCATGTGATCATGAAGGTAGATCCACAATGCAAATTCGTAGTGCCTTCTTTTGAAATTTATGTTCATCTATGTCTCATTTTCTCTCAAAAAATTCTCTCTAAAATATTCTATAATATTATACCACAAATGAGCGATGTTGAGGGTATTTATAGAAAATTATACACTAAGTTATATTGTGTGTATGCCTTAATTCAAGTGAAACAAATTATATTGGGAACATCACCTCCCTTAAAGTTCACCAACTTACCTCATCTTAGATAACAACTAGAATCCCTATCACCACACTTCTCACTTTTTCTTCACATTGATTATCCATTGTTTGATCTTTTTTTATTCATTCAAACAATATTTCATTATGATTAAATCATTTTCAAGTCAACTAGATGACCAAATTATACATTGAAAAAATGTATGGATCTTTGGATGATGTTTTATGAAGAAAACCTGATGCATAGATTCTCTCTAATGGCTCATAGATGAAGAAAACCGCATATGATGATTTATCGGTGTGGATCAAGTAGATATTAGGACCTAAATTATTTACATAACATAAAATAAGGAGAAATATTTACTAGAATAGATGATTACAACATCAGTTATTCCATTATATACATGCTTCCTTTTATGGAAAGGCTCCTTGATAGCTAAGTTGTGAGTATCAGGCTAACTCATGTTACCTGCTTGCGCTTCCCCATGTCGGAAACCACATCCTCCATGCCACCCATGCATAGTTGCTCACTTAAGATCCAATATTCCTCTATTTGGTGAGCTATTTAAACCTTCAACTGAGATTCAATCAATATTTATTCAGTTGATCCTAGTTCCCACCTCCGTAGTGGTTGCACATGGATCCCTTGGCTTTCTGGTTGGAAGGATATATTTTTTAATAAAGGATAGTCTAAATTTTATACCATCATAAAGACCATTATTAACTAATCCACCCAAGTATCTTCAAAATCTATAATAAAATGGTGTAAAAAATGTTTCTCAACATATTCAACACATATCATCTACCTTATTTCCAATTTAAACAGTCATCACAGTTAAAAACTAATTTAATTTTATCATGACAACCTATTGAAATCAATTTCAACTTCAATAAAATTAAACCACATGGATTCTATAATCTATCCATTTATATTTGTTGAAAATACACATTTCAATTGAAAATACATGATATCTTCATCCCCATCTTGGAAATAAAACCAAATATATAGGTATGGAAATGAATTATGATTTCATTCATTCAAACTTAAGAACATATTCTCCTATACTGAATCTAATTGTTTGATTTAATTTAGTAAAGGACGGAATCACCACTAGATTAGTAAGGAAATAAAATTTGTCAGCTATAAACCTATGTGAGAAATGATCTGTGTATAAAACAAGATTGATCAAATTTATCATCAATGATGTCAATGAATATCCACTGTGTAATACCAACAATAAAACCCATTATCAGGGTTTGTTCAATAAATTTTCAAAAAATATCCTATATTTGTCTCAATATACAAATTAAAAACATTCAAGTGAAAGAATATAATTCGCCTTTTCAGATTTTATTTCCCTTTTATCATCAGGAATATGTTGCTCCCTTTTAGAATTGATTTTTAAGAACTAAAATAGAGATAATTTAATCAAGATAACATAATGATGAAAATATTCAATCTATAGATTTTTAAAATATTGAAATAAAAGATGCATACCTCACTAGGGCATCTGATATTCATTATATATCAATTAAGATAGATATATCTTGTGGTTATTATTCTAAATACCCCTTATGAGATTCACTCAATACTACTTTGTCATTATTTCATTTTTTCATGAATAAACTCAAATAATCTTCTAAGATTATTTGAAATGTTGAAAAATGAAAACATGATTTAAATATTATTCCAAGATGGACAACTTTATAGTTATAAAATGTTCACAAATTTTTTCAAATTCAGGTCCCCCCTAAATATATGCTCTAACATCAATTACCTTTACGAAAAACAAATAGAATATATATATGTGAATAAAGTAGTTATGAAATTATCCTCAACTATAAAAA
>CAUJRU010002382.1:0-80079 GCA_963277665.1 Viscum album | reverse complement strand
AAGGACTGTCCTCTTTTCACTAGATAGATGGAGACCTGTTACATAGCTCAAATTCCCAGTGGGCTTGTAGCCGATTACATAGCCCATAGGCCCAAATGTTTTTCCCAATTCCCATTCTATGAATAGTAACCCGACTACTATAGTACCTCATTGTAACATCGCTGCTATAGTGCACTGCCGTCGCTACAGAACCCGCCAATCAACAGGACCTTTGCTACTACAGTACCGATACAATACCGCTATAGTAACTACACCCAATGAGTTTTGAACCCCCATTTTTCATGTAGTATTATGTGGTGGTTACCACTAAGCCAGACCCCTACTACACTGTCTCATTGAACGGTGCATTTCATTTCTTAACTCCAAATGTCATGTACTATTATAAATACATATATATATTAGATATATAAGATATGAATGATATCTAAGTCATTAATATAATTAAATAGATAATGTAATTTTTACCACATGGTCAACTTGTAAATATAAGAAGGACATTTTTGACTGAAGTACCAAATATCGATGAAATGATCGTAATTAACTTAAATGATTACATAATTTTTATAGCATGGTAATATGTGATATAAAATGAATACCAAACATGAAATATTTTCTTAATCATTTAGAATTTAAATTTATATTATTTTGCAGGAGATTAAAGAACGAACAGGTCAAGTCAGACAAGAGGTAAGGGATTTCGTCTCAATCTCTGTTCATTGAGGCATATTTTGTTTTAATACACGATAATTTTTTTACATCATAAAGAAGAATTTGAATTTTTATTTCATTCAAAGCTAATATTTTTCTTCGAATAGTTTTACTAAATGGAAAAAAAATAATGTTTCTTTTTAACTTATGTGGTGACAATGACCTTTCCGCCGCCATGAGTAATATTTGATCTTTTTTCATCCTTAGTAAGCCGTAATGTTTTTAAATGGAAAATAAATATCATATACTATGTTACGTATTTTCGTATTGACAATGGGTTTGATTTTGGATTTGTAATGTCAATATATTTTGTTTAAATATTTTGATTGAAATGTGGAAATTATATCATTCAACTATATCTGTTTTATGTGTTAAGAATATGTTATGGTTTTTTGGAATTATCACATATACGGGTGGTTCTGTGATATACCTAGGGTAGGTTAGCCTGAGATAGCTCTCGAATGTATTGGGTAACATTACGGAGGTAAATGTGAATGTATCTACTAAAATATTTATGGAATATATTGTGATGGTTATTCTAAATGTAACTATGCACATAACTGTGAATGTTACAACATAAGTATGTAATGGATTCCCCAAGTTACCTTTATGATTTGTGTTTACAATGTAAATATTATGATTTCATTAGGTATGTTTATGATATTATGTTATGTATGTTTTCTTGAACTACAATTTTCTTTCTTTGTTTTATAACCCCTACTAAGCTTTTTATACTCATCCCAAGTTTTGAAATTTTTTTCACATGACTTAAAGATGAATAGGGTCAAAGATAAAATCAAGGAAAAGTCATACTATCTAAAACAGTGTACTAGACATGAATCCATTTTTCAAGAGATTTTTTTATGAAAAAATTGAAACTGAGTAGACGTGTCTACCTTGCAATTTTTGAGATTTATTGAAATAGTTATGGCCAAATTCTCAAATACTCTGAACCTGAAAAGATCCTTAATGTGAATTATTCATTTAATTCAATATTATGAAATGTTTAAGGTTAGGTCCTTATACTATAGGCCTTGTCCCCTTTTGGAATCAATTAACTAATATGAGAATAAGTACAATAAATAAAAATCATCATTGTAACCCAGAACACAAGTCAACATGTCCAAAAAATGTCCTCATATAGCCTCACACATAATAGTTCATCTCATCTTTCTCATTAGGCAATCCACTAGGCCCTCAAGACCTCATCTAATTGTTCTCATTTGTACCATATCACATCCATTAAACCATAGTGACAACTGAGTCAATTGGATCATATCCAAACTATACTCCTCAAGAGGGACAAATTCTTATCAAAATTCCCCTAATATCTCAAAACCAAACCCCTTATGCACTTCCATAACAAGTAAATGAGACTCACCTCCCATATCATAGGGGATACCTCTCAACCCTCAATATAGTGGAAACACCTATCTATTACACCAAATCTATTTTCGAATGACTTATCCTACAATAATTGTTGACTATGTTAAATACACCCTGAAGAGTCTATCACACATTTTGTGTCATACACCTAACCATCTTACCATTATCACTAGGATTAATTATCTTGTACATACCTGACTAGTACTAGGAAGACTATCATTGAGTATAAACTTCTCAAATTGTATCCTAGGATAAAAACTATATCTCTCTCAAATGAAATCATCAACTCCACCAATTTTTGACATTGTAGTTGGGTGATCTCAATTCCCTTCAGTGAAAAAAATTATTACACCAAAACATAAGTGACCCAAAATCATCATATCTCTTCTACCAAATTCACTATCAAACTCCAATTACTACACCCTAACTTGTGTAACATGAATATAGTATCCAATAAAGCATAAAATGGATGATTATCATGTATTAAAGGCCCAACATACATGTCAAAGGAATTACCATCCACAATGGGATCTACTATGCCACAAACATCACAATTAATCAATTATATAAGTCTACATATGCATCGTAGACCCTAAATAATGATATAGTAGTTAAATAGTTCATTATGAACATTTATTAGTTATTACGTAATTACTTCCAAAGAGGTAGAGTTTACCAAAAACTCATTGGGCATGACTATCTAACCAAAACCACCTCTAGTGGCTGGTGTTCACCTTTTGGATTTCCCTCAAGCCACTATTCATGAAATACATCTAACAAGTAGATAATTTCAACTTGAGCCTATGTAATTTTTTCTAAATTAGAGAAAACATCATTACAAGTTAAAGAACTATATGAGTGTACCAATGAACAAATGAAACCAAATGATTCCAAATTGACTCAACATATAAATATAACAATTATCATCCCCACACTAAGGGGGAATGAATAATGGATTGTGGTAGGTAATATCATTCATTAATTTTCTTTTCTCAATTATTAAATCCCTAAAAACTAAAATACCTAAACCGAAGAAAGATATATATTACCCTATATAAATGGAACAACATAGGAAACATTAATTTTTTGGAAAGGGGTTACACGATGAGAATTCCATTTAACATATAATTTATGCATCTAATACTTGGATAATATCTTGATATATTCAAGCATAAGATCCCTTCCATTAACTGATACCATGCATGCTGTAAATGAATGTTCACAATGTGAATGTAAAGACCTGCAAATTTCAAGGAAATTTTTTTCTTAATTTTCTTTGTAATTTTACAAGAGCGCAGCTTCAGACGACACCTGATTCCGAGGCCCGGTGTGCCCGGAA
Source organism: Viscum album (assembly GCA_963277665.1). Classification (NCBI taxonomy): domain Eukaryota; kingdom Viridiplantae; phylum Streptophyta; class Magnoliopsida; order Santalales; family Viscaceae; genus Viscum; species Viscum album. The sequence continues at coordinate 76,646 of CAUJRU010002382.1, read as the reverse complement.
TCATTTTCCGAAGTTTGGCTCGGGTACGTTCAGTGAACGGACGAGCGGGTTTTTCTATCTTTTGAACCGGTGCCCGGAATCGAATTCTGAGGGCACCGATGAAATCGCAGCGCCGGTATTTGCTTAGAAACGCCTCTTCCGGAGTTGCGTTTTCTCAGACATGGTTTTTAAATTTTGCGGCTTTAAGTCAGAAATAAAATAAAGTTTGTGCGACAACTTTATTCTATTTCACTTAAGCTGCTTGGAAGCCACTTGAAGCCACTTAAAGACGGCTTGAACTGAGTTGAACTGGATAGGATGCTATCCGGAAATATCCTACCCCCTTGGTAGGATATTTGTGCGGTGGGGCCCGCACGAGCCCCGCCGTTTCTTTCGCTAAGTAACGCACCCGTGAAAACCCGTCAATGTAACTGAAAAGTCAACCGACGCGTTTTCTTTAATTCTTAACAGACCATTTAATTGGGCGGATTATTTCGTGAATTAAATGGACTGTTTCTTTCGTGAATTAAATGGATCGTTTCTTAACCGGTTTCGTGTGTTGGCATGTTTATAAAATAAGACCAACCTAAAAATCCTTTGAAAGGATTTGAGAGGATTTTGTTTCTTCATCTCCCCGCGAAGAACGCGAAGAACGCGAAGAACGTGAAGAACGCGAAGAATGCCGGTGACCGAAATTCGACGACGCACACCGAGATCTGCGACGTCGACGAGCTTTACCCGCGACGTTCTTCGGCGACGCCTCTTCTTCCGCAGCCGATCCTCGTTCGGCAACTAAGGTAAGAACCGGATCGTTAATTCTCCCTTTTTAATTTCATGGCAACGGATTTAATTAATTAAATCCGTTTTTTCTTGATTCGGAGATTGGCGACGCGACGCCGGATACCGCGACGACGCAACGATCCCCCCTTCTTCCGCAACGACCTCTCGTCCGACGACGACGACAAGGTAAGGGTTGATTTGAAATATTTTTCCTTTCCCGTGATTTTATTTCTTTTAAAATAAGGAACCAATCATGGAAAAATTTTAAATTTATTTAAAATTGTTGATTTGGTCGTTTCTTGTTTCTCCCGTTGTTTATGACTAATGCGGAGGGTGCGGGTCTAACGAACAAGACCCGGCAACCCTCCGCCGATCTTCCTTTTTGTGAAGATTTGGTGGGCGACGGCAAAAGCACGACGCAAGGGCCATTTGTTGATTCCACAGTGGAGGACGCGTCCCGGGAGGAACAATGGCGCAGACGGGAGGCAAAACGGGCCACCGGAGCAACTCCGGCGGCCCGCGGAAGGGGGCGGCGGCGCGGGTCACCGGCGCGGCGGCGCCGGCGACCGGAGGCGGCGGCGCCCGGCGCGCCGCCGTGGAGAACTTCCGCCGCGGCTGAAGCCACGGCGGCGGCGGCCAGTTCCGCGGCCGTGCGGAACCGGGAACGGACGCGGCGGCCCGGCCGCGTCCGCGTGACAGGCGGCCCCCCCGCGGGGCCGCGTTTCTCTCCCAGCCGCGGGTCAAACCCGCGGCAGTTGTTCGGCCGCCCGGCCGAAGCCGAGCCGGCCGGTCCAGTCGGCCGGGCCGCGCCCAGGCCGGACCGGACCCGGCCGAGCCGGTTCGGGCCGGGTCGGGCCGACCCGGTTCGGCCGACCCAGGGGGGGGGGGGGTTCGGGCCGGGTCGCCCCGGGCCCAGAACCCCCGTTTCGGTCCCTCTTCGGTCTTTCGCCCATATCATGGGCCTGAGACCTCCGATTGACGAACCGTCAGCGGCTATGCGATCCTTGGATCGATACGGTCGTTTCGGTATATTATACTTAAGGTTTCGGAAGACTTTGGGTTCGGCCGGGTTGGTTCGTACACGGAACCAACCGGGCCCTCGGAGCGGAAACGCTCATAACTTGAGCTACGGACGTCCGATCGACGTACCGTCAGCTGTGGTAGTTTCCTCTAAGTGAGAAGGAACTTTTGGCATACTCCGCCCGAGGATCGGATACAGGTGGAGTACGGTCGGGTTGGTTTTGCCCTAAAAACCAACTGGGCCCCTGGGACGAAAATGCCAATAACTCTCAGACCGGGCGTCCGATTGACGCGCCGTCTGTTGCGTTGAGATCCTGTTGTCGATACGGAACTTTTGGATACATCAACTTCGGACTACGTGTCAGTTGATGTATCAGCCTCTCGGATCGTGGAGCGGACCCTCCTAAACGAGCTCGCTATGTGCGGGAACCCTAGCGCTGGCTGCGACGACGACAGAGCAGAGATCCCCCATGGACTGCGACGACGACAGAGCAGAGATCCTCCGTGGACTGCGACGACGACAGAGCAGAGATCCTCCGTGGACTGCGACGACGGCAGAGCAGAGATCCTTCGTGGACTGCGGCGACGACTGTGCAGAGATCCTCAGTGGACTGCGTCGACTACTGCACTCAGCGATCCTACGTGGATCAGTGCTACAGGTTCTGTGTGAGCCCGATCCTATGTGGGTCCTTACTACCGGTTCTGTGTGAGCCACTGCCTACAGGTTCTGTGTGAGCCCGATCCTACGTGGGTCTTTTGCGGGGTTAGTACCTATCGATCTTTCGTGGGTCCGACGACTTAGATGGATCAGTGATCATCTTTGACGTCATCTGAAAAAGTATACCTGGTTGAGCTGAATCTTATGTTACTCTCCTTTGTGGATTGTGTTGAACTATCCTTTGTGGATTTACTGTTTACTCTCCTTGTGGATTTGAGTCTTGCTTTCCTTTGTGGATTGAGTTGTTCTTGAGCTCGTGAGCAGAGCTAGAATTGGGGACTTAGGTATATGTATGGGCATATACCTAAGTCGAGTCAGATGTTACTTCGTGATTGCATCTTTCTTTTGTGCTATATCCTTTGTGGATTTCGGGAGACCTTCGGGGGTCTCGGGGTCCTTACTGAGTAGCTTATACTCACCCCTGCACGGGCTATGCCCGCACCTTGTTGTGTTGGTTGCAGACGACGGACAGCGCTGATCACGGTTGGGGCGTGGAGCAGGACGGTACCTGGAGGTGGACCACTGGGCGGGACGTGCTCGGAGCGGACGTGGGACCCGAGGAGCCTGGAGGCTATCTGTACCCACCCTTCAGGTGGGATTGCCAGTGGATGACACGAGGCTGCCGTCTTTTCTTCTGTTGCTGTACTTTACTTTTTCAGTTGTACTTTACAGTTGGGCTTGTATTTCCGGCCCCCTTTACTTTTCTGCACTTTACTTTCCGCTTGCTGACTCTGTGTGGTTGTTACTTATAAAGGCAATGCCTTCCCTGTTTACTGGGATTTTACGCCTTGGTGCTAGTCGCCAGCCCCTGGCCTATGGAAGGCGGGCTTGGGGTAGTCACGGCACGGGCCCTGAGGACGGGTCGTGACAAATTGGTATCAGAGGTGGTCGGTTCTACCGCAGACTCTGATCGTCTTTTCTATCTATGTGAAGCAATAGTTTTTAGTGTATTGAGTGTGGTTATCAGTTCAGGGAGCCCAGTGTTGGTGCGGCGGCCGACGTATCCGTACACCAGGACCCTGACTCCTGATTTCCGACTTAATGCATGAAAACATTTATTGCGTGTGTGTTTCAAGTTTTTTTTTGTGATTGCTTGTGTCAGCTCACCGGGTATACTGATCTGATTTATGAAAGTCTCAAGTTTTCCTTGTGATTACTTGTGCCAGCTCACCAGGTATACTGTTCTGACTGTGGTGCTCTTGTTCTCCTTTTCAGGATGGCCCCGCGACGACAGCCAGCTAGGGTTCCGAGTGTAGGGCGCGACGGCAGCCCACCGAGCGACGAGGCCTCGGTGCAGGGCCCTTTGCCAGCAGTGGCACCGGCGGTAGCTTTACCCGCCGAGCCACCGATGCTTCCAGTACCAGACGCTGACGATGCACGTCGCCTCAGGGCACTGCATGAGTTTCAGAGCCAGCGACCGCCCAGGTTTCGCGGTGAGGCGGACCCCCAGGCCGCCGAGGACTGGCTAGAGGCGGTGGTACGGATCTTTAGGCTAGTGAGGACACCAGCGGATCTCATGGTGATTCTCGCGGCGAGCCTCCTGCAGGCGGCAGCAGGACGATGGTGGAGCTTGATGCTCCAGGTTCACGATGAGGCATCCTGGCTCTGGACGGACTTCTAGAGTCTCTTCCGCTCTGAGTTCGTCCCGGCCACCCTCCGAGCGGTGCGCATCCAGGAGCTTCTCCAGCTGCGCCAGGGCAGCATGACGGTCGCTCAGTACGCGGCGAGGTTCACTGACCTATCTCGCTACTCGACCGACATGGTACGGGACCCCTTCTTCCGGGCCCGGACCTTCGAGCAGGGCTTGCGACAGGAGATTCGGGCGTCGCTGATCTCCCTCAGCATTCTGACCCAGGCGGGAGTGCTGGAGCGAGCCCTCCTGATCGAGAGCTTCCTGGCAGAGCCTTCTTCAGCGGCGAGACCTAGCGCGGGGCGGCAGGTAGCTGAGTCTTCAGCAGCAGGTAGCCGATGGATGACTCTCGGGTCCAGGCAGACCAGACCCCCACGCAGACGGCCTCAAGACACCGGCTCAGCGGTGCGGGGCACACAGCGGAGTGCCAGCCTTCCGAGAGGCAGGTTGTGCTACTCCTGCGGTGGGTAGGGTCACATGGCTCGTGACTGCCCGACTCGCCGACCAGAGGAGCAGCAGACGGTGGAGGGGCCACCCAGGCAGAGGCAGAGGGTCGACCGTGGCGGTCCGCAGGGAGGAGGCGGACGAGGCAGAGGAGCTGGCCGAGCAGCGGGTGGTGGGCGACGCTTCCAGGCTCTACCCCCACCACCACCAGGAGGGCCACCTCGACCACAGGGAGCTGGCGGGCAGGGACAGGACCATCTCCAGGCAGTGGAGGCCTACGACCCCGACATGCCAGAGATGATTCGAGGTACGATCTGTGTCTATTCCACCCTTTCTGCAGTACTTATAGACACAGGAGCGAGTCAGTCTTTCATAGCCTCTGCCCTTGTTCGGAGCTCGGAGATTCCGACTGAGCCGTTGGCTCGATCCTTACGGCTAGAGACTCCTACGGGAGCAGACTCGACGATTACGCACTGGTGCCGGCAGTGTGAGCTTACTCTAGGAGGCGAGAGCTTCGGCTAGGATCTCCTTGTAGCGGCGTCGAGGCCTTACGACGTCATCTTGGGCATGGATTGACTATCCACGGTTCATGCCCAGATCGACTGTTTTAGGCGCAAGGTGCGATGTGTTCGCACCGACGGGAGCAGGTTTACCTTCACCGGCGAGAAGGGAACCTTTGCAGCACAGGATGGACTTCCGCGGAGGAGAGTTCAGCCCATCTCTCATCAGTTGGCTAGCCTCATCCTAGGAGCAGTGGACGTGCGGAGTCCAGTTTTTCCTGCAGTGGTGGACCAGTACCTGGACGTCTTTCCCGACGACGTTCCAGGGCTACCTCCTCGTAGAGAGGTAGACTTTTACATCGACTTGTACCCCGGGACATCCCCGATATCTACTCCAGCATATCGGATTGCCCCCGCCGAGCTTCGGGAGCTGCGGGTACAGTTGGAGGACTTGCAGAGCAAGGGGTTTATCCGACCCAGTGTTTCACCCTGGGCTTCCCCGATTTTGTTCGCCAAGAAGGCGGACGGGAGCTTGCGACTGTGTGTCGACTATCGTCGCCTGAACCAGGTGACAGTGAGAAACAAGTATCCGCTGCCACGGATTGATGACCTCTTCGATCAGCTCAAGGGAGCGTGGTGGTTCTCGAAGATAGACCTCCGGTCAGGCTATCATCAGCTCAGAGTTCGAGACGAGGACGTGCAGAAGACGGCCTTCAGGTGTCGGTATGGCCATTATGAGTTCTTGGTTATGCCGTTCGGCGTAACCAATGCTCCAGCAGTGTTCATGAGCCTCATGAACAGGATCTTCCAGCCATACCTCGACCGATTTGTCGTGGTCTTCATTGACGACATTTTGGTATACTCGACGACTGAGGAGGAGCATGCATACCACCTGCGAGTGGTGCTAGACACGCTCCGAGAGCACCAGCTTTATGGAAAGCTCTCAAAGTGCCAGTTCTGGTTACGTGAGGTCCATTTCTTGGGGCACGTCATCTCTGAGGCGGGAGTTGCAGTGGATCCCGCGAAGATCGAGGCAGTGCTAGCTTGGGAGCCACCCAAGAGCGTGACGGAGGTGAGGAGCTTCTTGGGCCTAGCCGGATACTATCGGAGATTCGTGCCAGACTTCTCCAGAGTTGCGGCACCACTCTCAGCGTTGACGAAGAAGGGGAAACCCTTTGTGTGGTCAGACAGATGTCAGCAGAGCTTCCAGGAGCTGAGAGAGAGATTGACCAGCGCACCTATCTTGAGGTTGCCTGAGGAGGGAGTTGGGTACGTAGTTTACTGCGATGCATCAGGGACTGGACTCGGGTGCGTCCTGATGCAGGAGTGGGCCGTGATCGCCTACGGATCACATCAGTTGAGGCCGCATGAGAAGAACTACGCCACTCATGACCTGGAGTTAGCAGCAGTGGTCTTCGCTCTGAAGACGTGGCGGCACTATCTGATGGGAGAGCGCTTCACAGTCTTTTCTGACCACCAGAGTCTCAGGTATATCTTCTCTCAGAAGGACCTGAACCTGAGACAGCGGAGATGGCTTGAGTTCCTCCAGGACTATGACTTTGAGATAGTCTATACTCCTGGGAAGGGGAACGTGGTAGCCGATGCCCTCAGCAGGAGGACGGGCATTCAGCTACTTGAGGAGGCGACGGAGCAGCTAGCCTCCTTACAGATATCCTTTGTGGATAGAGACGGAGCAGCCTTTCTTCAGTTTCTCACAGTCTCTCCTCCACTTCTACAGCGGGTCAGAGAGGCTCAGCGTGAGGACGCTGACTGTGAGACCCGGCGTGCACTGATATCCTTAGGTCAGGCGCCTGATGGTTTCTCCCTTGGAGCAGAGCACGACATCCTTTTCAGAGGACGTACCTTCGTACCAGTCGCTTTACGAGAGGAGGTGTTGAGAGAGTTTCACACTTCTCCCTTGGCGGTGCATCCCGGAGTGGCGAAGATGTACCAGGATCTCAGGCGACAGCACTGGTGGCCGGGCATGAAGAAAGCTGTGGCTGAGTTCGTTTCACGATGCCTCACCTGCCAGCAGGTGAAGGCAGAGCATCAGGTAACAGCAGGCTTGGTACAGCCCTTGGAGGTCCCGGAGTGGAAGTGGGACGGCATATCTATGGACTTCGTGACTGGACTTCCACGAACTTTTAGAGGTCACGACTCCATTTGGGTGATTGTCGACCGACTCACCAAGTCGGCACACTTCTTACCCATCAGAGAGCAGGGCTCAGTGGAGAGCTTGGGACGTCTTTACGTCCAGGAGATCGTACGGCTTCACGGTGTGCCATCATCTATCGTCTCCGATCGAGATGCTCGTTTCACTTCCCGGCTTTGGAAGGAGTTGCAGGAGGCGTTCGGGACGCGGCTCCATCTGAGCACAGCCTTCCACCCTCAGACGGATGGTCAGACTGAGAGGACCATACAGACACTCGAGGACATGCTCCGTGCATGTGTTCTCGACTTTGGTCGCAGCTGGGAGGACCACCAACCCTTGGTGGAGTTCGCGTACAACAACAGCTACCACTCCACCATCGAGATGGCACCATACGAGGCGTTGTACGGCAGACCCTGCAGATCACCGTTGTGCTGGACAGACCCTGGGGAGTCAGCACTCGTGGGACCAGAGATGGTCCGAGCCGAGACAGAGAAGGTCCAGATCATCCAGGAGAGGATGAGGACAGCTCAGAGCCGGCAGAAGTCATATGCTGACAGGAGGCGGAGGCCACTGGAGTTCGAGGATGGCGACCACGTCTTTTTGCGTGTCTCACCTCGACGTGGTTTACGGAGATTTGGCCGAGGCGGCAAGTTGTCTCCACGCTTCATCGGGCCTTTCCAGGTCCTCAGCAGGATAGGAGAGGTGGCTTATCGCCTGGCTCTACCACCTCAGTTGCACCGGGTGCACGACGTCTTCCACGCGTCTCAGCTGAGGAGATACGTGCACGACCCGACGCACATCATCGACTTTGGGGAGCTGGACGTGGACGATGAGGCGACTTTTGCGGAGGTCCCAGTGGAGATCGAGGATCGACAGGAGCGGGTCCTACGTGGGTGGTCGATTCCTCTTGTGCGCGTCAGATGGCAGCACGAGAACCTCCAGGAGAGCACTTGGGAGCGGGAGGCTCAGATGCGTGCTCAGTACCCCCATTTGTTCCCCTAGTTTTTGATGTATCTTTACAGGGACGTAAAGCCCTGAGGTGGGAGTAATGTAAAGACCCGCAAATTTCAAGGAAATTTTTTTCTTAATTTTCTTTGGAATTTTACAAGAGCGCAGCTTCAGACGGCACCTGATTCCGAGGCCCGGTGTGCCCGGAATTATTTTCCGAAGTTTGGCTCGGGTACGTTCAGTGAACGGACGAGCGGGTTTTTCTATCTTTTGAACCGGTGCCCGGAATCGAATTCTGAGGGCACCGATGAAATCTCAGCGCCGGTATTTTCTTAGAAACGCCTCTTCCGGAGTTGCGTTTGCTCAGACATGGTTTTTAAATTTTGCGGCTTTAAGTCAGAAATAAAATAAAGTTTGTGCGACAACTTTATTCTATTTCACTTAAGCTGCTTGGAAGCCACTTGAAGCCACTTAAAGACGGCTTGAACTGAGTTGAACTGGATAGGATGCTATCCGGAAATATCCTACCCCCTTGGTAGGATATTTGTGCGGTGGGGCCCGCACGATCCCCACCGTTTCTTTCACTAAGTAACGCACCCGTGAAAACCCGTCAAAGTAACTGAAAAGTCAACCGACGCGTTTTCTTTAATTCTTAACAGACCATTTAATTGGGCGGTTTATTTCGTGAATTAAATGGACTGTTTCTTTCGTGAATTAAATGGATCGTTTCTTAACCGGTTTCGTGTGTTGGCATGTTTATAAAATAAGACCAACCTAAAAACCCTTTGAAAGGATTTGAGAGGATCTTGTTTCTTCATCTCCCCACGAAAAACGTGAAGAACGCGAAGAACGCGAAGAACGCCGGTGACCGAAATTCGACGACGCACACCGAGATCTCCGACGTCGACGAGCTTTACCCGCGACGTTCTTCGGCGACGCCTCTTCTTCCGCAGCCGATCCTCGTTCGGAAACTAAGGTAAGAACCGGATCGTTAATTCTCCCTTTTTAATTTCATGGCAACAGATTTAATTAATTAAATCCGTTTGTTCTTGATCCGGAGATTGGCGACGCGATGCCGGATACCGCGACGACGCAACGATCCCCCCTTCTTCCGCAACGACCTCTCGTCCGACGACGACGACAAGGTAAGGGTTGATTTGAAATATTTTTCCTTTCCCGTGATTTTATTTCTTTTAAAATAAGGAATCGATCACGGAACAATTTTAAATTTATTTAAAATTGTTGATTTGGTCGTTTCTTGTTTCTCCCGTTGTTTATGACTAACGCGGAGGGTGCGGGTCTAACGAACAAGACCCGGCAACCCTCCGCCGATCTTCCTTTTTGTGCGGATTTGGCGGGCGATGGCAAAAGCACGACGCAAGGGCCATTTGTTGATTCTGCAGTGGAGGACGTGTCCCGGGAGGAACAATGGCGCAGATGGGAGGCAAAACGGGCCACCGGAGCAACTCCGGCGGCCCGCGGAAGGCGGCGGCGGCGCGGGTCGCCGGCGACCGGAGGCGGCGGCGCCCGGCGCGCCGCCGTGGAGAACTTCCGCCGCGGCTGAAGCCGCGGCGGCGGCGGCCGGTTCCGCGGCCGCGCGGAACCGGGAATGGACGCGGCGGCCCGGCCGCGTCCGCGTGACAGGCGGCCCCCCCGCGGGGCCGCGTTTCTCTCCCTGCCGTGGGTCAAACCCGCGACAGTTGTTCGGCCGCCCGGCCGAGCCGGTTCGGGCCGGGTCAGGCCGACCCGGTTCGGGCCGACCCGGTTCGGCCGACCCAGGGGGGGGGGGGGGGGGTCGGGCCGGGTCGCCCCGGGCCCAGAACCCCCGTTTCGGGCCCTCTTCGGTCTTTCGCCCATATCTTGGGCCTGGGACCTCCGACTGACGAACCGTCAGCGGCTACGCGATCCTTGGATCGAGACGGTCGTTTCGGTATATTATACTCAAGGTTTCGGAAGACTTTGTGTTCGGCCGGGTTGGTTCGTACACGGAACCAACCGGGCCCTCGGAGCGGAAACGCTCATAACTTGAGCTACGGACGTCCGATCGACGTACCGTCAGCTGTGGTAGTTTCCTCTAAGTGAGACGGAACTTTTGGCATACTCCGCCCGAGGATCGGATACAGGCGGAGTACGGTCGGGTTGGTTTTGCCCTAAAAACCAACCGGGCCCCTGGGACGAAAATGCCAATAACTCTCAGACCGGGCGTCCGATTGACGCGCCGTCTGTTGCGTTGAGATCCTGTTGTCGATACGGAACTTTTGGATACATCAACTTCGGACTACGTGTCAGTTGATGTATCAGCCTCTCGGCTCGTGGAGCGGACCCACCTAAACGAGCTCGCTATGTGCGGGAACCCTAGCGCTGGCTGCGACGACGACAGAGCAGAGATCCTCCGTGGACTGCGACGACGACAGAGCAGAGATCCTCCGTGGACTGCGACGATGACAGAGCAGAGATCCTCCGTGGACTGCGACGACGGCAGAGCAGAGATCCTTCGTGGACTGCGGCGACGACTGTGCAGAGATCCTCAGTGGACTGCGTCGACTACTGCACTCAGCGATCCTACGTGGATCAGTGCTACAGGTTCTGTGTGAGCCCGATCCTACGTGGGTCTTTTGCGGGGGTTAGTATCTATCGATCCTTCGTGGGTCCGACGACTTAGATGGATCAGTGATCATCTTTGACGTCATCTGAAAAAGTATACCTGGTTGAGCTGAATCTTATGTTACTCTCCTTTGTGGATTGTGTTGAACTATCCTTTGTGGATTTACTGTTTACTCTCCTTGTGGATTTGAGTCTTGCTTTCCTTTGTGGATTGAGTTGTTCTTGAGCTCGTGAGCAGAGCTAGAATTGGGGACTTAGGTATATGTATGGGCATATACCTAAGTCGAGTCAGATGTTACTTCGTGATTGCATCTTTCTTTTGTGCTATATCCTTTGTGGATTTCGGGAGACCTTCGGGGGTCTCGGGGTCCTTACTGAGTAGCTTATACTCACCCCTGCACGGGCTATGCCCGCACCTTGTTGTGTTGGTTGCAGACGACGGACAGCGCTGATCACGGTTGGGGCGTGGAGCAGGACGGTACCTGGAGGTGGACCACTGGGCGGGACGTGCTCGGAGCGGACGTGGGACCCAAGGAGCCTGGAGGCTATCTGTACCCACCCTTCAGGTGGGATTTCCAGTGGACGACACGAGGCCGCCGTCTTTTCTTCTGTTGCTGTACTTTACTTTTTCAGTTGTACTTTACAGTTGGGCTTGTATTTCCGGCCCCCTTTACTTTTCTGCACTTTACTTTCCGCTTGCTGACTCTGTGTGGTTGTTACTTATAAAGGCAATGCCTTCCCTGTTTACTGGGATTTTACGCCTTGGTGCTAGTCGCCAGCCCCTGGCCTATGGAAGGCGGGCTTGGGGTAGTCACGGCACGGGCCCCGAGGACGGGTCGTGACAGTGAATGGATTTATATTGATCGCCAAGTACCTAGAATAAGTCACCCACATTACTTGATAACCCATCCAATGTGCGAGTAACCTATGAATGAGTACATCCATTAACAAAATAATTTCCAAACAATGAATCCTCTTATCTATCCAAAACATATCATCATTGCAATCATTTATAGTGTGAACTACTACATACGATTTAATTTCAACCCCCATGTCACCTAGCTATTACCTAGTGCACACCCAAGCACTTGAAAAACCTATTATTCCTCTCTACATGGATATAAAAGACATTATAGAAATATTAAAACAGTCAAAACCCATATTTAGACACGTATAATATGAAAGGACCCTAATCTAGAGCAAAAAAATTAAATTTGTATCATTTTATTGGTCTAAAAATCTATGTTTTTTAAAATTAAAATATGTTAGATTTCACAATAAGTTACCCTTTACCAAGATTCTAAGGTCACACATTTTTATTGTTTCCGATTTATCCATGTATTCACAATGATTACTACATGTGTGATATGAATTTTCAATGGTAAATAATAATAATTTCTATTATAAGAATATGAATCATCAGTTTTCAATCAAATTTAATGTTATTGACGTGTGCTATTTTAAATGAAACTTGTACTATTGGATGGAATTAATTTTTTTTACCAATTTAGGAAAATATCTTCCAACTCTTAGTTATGCGTGTTAAAGGGTTACATTATATATTTTATGAACTATTCTCTTAGAAAATATTATATTATTCATATACAATGTACATAAATTAAATATCATATATTTCATTTTTTTAAAAAAATTGATCATATATACATACAATAATTATTTTCAATGGATTATAGGCAACTAATAAATGAATATAAAAACATTTATATTTGTTTTATTTTAACTTTTAAACCACTGTATTAATTATTTATCATGTAAATAAACATTAAACTCAGATCAAATCTTTCATAAAATTATTGTGTGTGTATTTATACCTCCAATATATTGATTGGTAGGTCCTAGGAGGACATAATTGGGATGTTTAGTGATAATTTTTTTCATAAAATAATATTCCATAAAACAATTTCTAATGTGGCATGTACACTGACATAATTTATGTTAATTTGAACCTCTAAAATCACCATGAACCATATACAATTTTAGTTAACCCTTAGATATTTCTTATTCAACACATTTTGGATTCCATAGTTTTTACATTTCATTATAGGGAAAATTTTGTTTAGGGAAGTGAGACCTATGAAAAAAATTTCATAGATAATCCTATTGATAGTCTTTATTTTTATGTCCACTATAACATTGATATTATTTGACAATGTCATTAGGTATCATACTACAATGCAATATTTTTTAAAATTTTCTATTAATATATAAATTAGTCATATTTCTTCCCCAATAGAGTGTCCTTATTAAATTTAAAAGAAAACACCATGGTTTTAATACATTTATGTTATAGAACATTGTGTGGATAAAAAACTACCATTTTTAATAGGATATTCAAATTTACTTAGGAAACCTGATTTCCAGTTATCTACATTCATATAAAGACCAAACTGATACTTCATAGATCTACACTAACATCACTGGTAGTGTGGTAATATGAATAAAATTCATAAATAATCTTAATTTCCAATTCATATGAATTTGTACAATTACTATATTAACAAAAGTATTTATACTATAGAATACAATGAATTGATAGTGTTGCTTCTGAGTGAAGAGAGAGACTTCACAATAGTTTGTGTGTGAGAGTGCCCGGTAGTTGGTTATATATTAAACTATTACTATTACATAATTTACTGATTTCATAAGAATTTATTAAACCCAAAATTCAATGGAATAATAAATAAATAACGTCATTTAACCCAAAACAATTTCAATATGATTCAAATAAATATACATTAATAGAAATAATAGTGTAAATTTAAATAATGGATCAAAATTATTAATGATCTTACAAGAATATGATGGGAAATCATATATTCATGTGAAATACTATATCTACTGTATGTATCCATAGATCATACAAACCTTTAAATTAATTTTATGGATCTATATTATTAAGAGATATGGTATAACCTTATGTTTAATGATTCGAGAGAAAGAATATCTTATTAATGATTTAGAAATATAGTTTCATAAAGTCACACAATATTTGAATAACCTGATACACATTTGTGGATCAAACCAATTTATACATAAATCCAATGATCCTTCTATTGTATATGTTTTTTGAAAATTTTATGGTGGGTTTCATAAAAGTCTCCAAACATTAATACTAAAGTTATATATAGTTGAATAATATTTATAAACATATAATATTTAAATTATTAATTTTTTATGTCAAAAATATCAAAATCATCAGTAAATAATAAATGAGATGATAATTAGGTCAAGATGTTGATGATAAATAAAATGTGAATGATTAGTTTATAGAATTATAATTCCATTTAATGTCCACCATGAACTACTCACTAAATCTAAATACTGGTTCAAAATATTCTAAAACAGATTGTGTTGTATGCAACTATGTAATAGGTATAATTTTAGTGAACATATCAAATAATTTTATGATAATATTAAAATAAGTTTATTAAATTAGTTATTAATTATTTTTTGTTAGGAACTCCTTGGTGAAAATATGATTCTAATGATGGAGAGTTCTAGCAAATAATTGATACTAAATTTGGTTTCAATTATATTTAATTAATGTATATTTACTGTATATTTATATGAAATATGTGTTATAATAAAATTTTTATGCCCATGTCAGTGATTCAAAAAACATATAGAGAATGGGAATAAATGAAACTAGTACAATATAATATTTTATCCCCATAAACACACAAATACAATATTTTTGATTAGTGTATAGTTCTAGTTATAATTGTTAAAAAATATGATAATCTGGAGATTTGGTGAGTGAAAAAAGAAATGTATAGAAACATAAGTGTATACAAGTTTCACACTATATTTATATTGAGTTTTTTCATATGTGGGGTCCAATGATTGTTAAACCATTTCCACAACATTATGTTATTATCCAGGATAAATTAATTTATATATGGATAAGGATGAATTGTATTAACTTATACAAGTGTGTTGATTTCAAAAATATATTATAGTAAAGAAAAAAAGATTATTTTCATGTTTTATCTTCCCCAGCCTTCCAAAATACCATCTAACCCAGTGGATGATTGGTCCATTTTTATTTAGTTTTAAAACTTTTCTTTCATGATGCTTCTATCTTTAATTCAACAACCATTTTTCCAATAAAAATGATAAAATAAAAATTGATATTTTCCCAAATATATATACGTTCATTAATGATCATGGATGATAATTTTATTCCTAATTAACTTATATATAACCATGTGGGATGTCCATATTATCCCTAATTAAAGACGTCAATAATATTTCGAAAATAGTCCTTTATAAATTATATCAATCGACATTAATATATATGATATTTAAATCATGAATATTTTTTTATTTCATGAATCATGAAGTAACATTCCGCGTTATGGAGAAATGAATGATCAAAATTAGATGAATAGTCATGGACCAAGTAAATTTCTGAGTGATTTAAAATCATTAACAATATCTGTAAAATATGAATAGACCTGACGAGCATTGTGGGTTGTTGACCAATATCATTTGATTTTTTTTAATTCAAACATCAAAAATAAGCATAATATTATATAGCATCATAATAAAAAAATACACATGGAGTGATTATTTTTCTATTAATTCCATCTTTGTTATCAATATCATATAATATAAAAATTTAAATATAATTTAGAAAAATTACATAATATGATATGAAATTGTAGAATAAAGTATTCTTTGTAATGAATAAACATACATCTACATTATCATATTAAATATTATTCTCACTAATAAGTCATCTCATTAAATTATAGTTAACTTTTATGTATTATTTGAAGCATACATTCTATGTACCTAAAACTCTAATACATCCAGAAATCATCACAAAAAAACCCATAAAATATTATGAAGGAATATTTTTCATATGTCATAAGTTTTTACATTCTTTACATTAGTATAATGTTTTCCCCGATTTTGTGAAATTAATTAATGAAGATAATTTTACATATTTATTTTGAAATAAATCATTATAAAATAGACACAGAATGTTATTTAATTTTTTCCAATATAGAATTTCAAGGAATTCTATCAAGATAATGTTTTATTAAAATGTATATTATAATCTAAAATCTATAAGAGATTCTAAAATATACTATTAATCTGTCAATCAATATCATTATCATCATATAAATTATGGCCTCAGTTACTCTCATCACATAAACATCATTAATGTGATAAAAAGTTATTCATAATTACCTATATGAAACAAACCTAAAATAATGTATTTAATATATGTTTTCATTTATTCAAATAAACATAAATATATGAATTCATAGCTGAAATATTCTTGTGGTTCATGCCCCCAACTCTAGAAATTTTGATATTTTTTAGCGATCTCCATAATGTGGTAAGCATACATGAATTTAGTGATCATTAAGTCACTCCAACATTACACTTATTCAATGAGTATAATATATTATCCCATAAATCATTTATTAACCTCCAAAAAACACTTTATAATTCATAGGAAAAATTTATTCCCAATCCAATGTCACCTCATATTTATGTTGTATATTCATTGATCAAGTTACATAATTTCTTTTTATATTTATTCTAATCTCATGATTAAATAATTAATCATTTTGAATAAACACATGAAATTCAATATGAATATATTGAATAAAAGCATAACATGTTATCAAAAATTTCAATAAAAAATCTGTGTACCTCAATTATTCATGAGCACTTCAAACTCACCAATGAGATTTAAACCAAATAATATTATATATTGAAAAAAATACATCATGTAATTTAGGAACATAATATTCATGTCATTTAGGGAAAATAACTTTTCATGTCACTAAAGACTAATGATAGAATACAAAATGAATTATGAACTTCATAAGAATCCTATAATAATTCTATAATATACCGTTATAATCTATCTCAGACTCGAACCTCTGATAATTAATTGTAAAGAACCCACCCCCACACAATAGATCAATAGAGAATATAATAGAATATAATGGGTTCAATATATTCACAAAATAAGGTATAATATTATTCAATTTATTATACATATCTTTCCAAACACCATTAATTCAATATATAAAGCCACCAAATTGAAAATGATAAATATACCTCTTCTATGCATCTCACCTAATCTAATTTCTAAAAACATCTCATGTCTAACCTTATGAACCATCTCCAATTTCATGTAACCAACTATGGAGGAATAAATTCATGAGTTACCTTTTCCATAATTAACTAATTTCATATAATTGAATATATTATTTCTGGGAATAATCTACATCAACATTAAAATCTGAAAACTAAATTCCATCCATCAAATATTAAAATTTTAATTCTTCATCGATGTTTAATTAAATATATATATTTATTAATTGTTTAGTTTTTTTCATTCCTATGAAAATCATGGTGAAATAATTTAACACATAAAAATCCCCATATAGATTAAATTATCTAAAACTATGAATGATATAATTTTTCAAACCATTAACAATTCAATCCTAAAAATGGATCATAATACTATCATAAATATAAAACAATTTCATTTTAAAATTATATCCAATCATTTTTGTTTCATCCAAGATCAATCTATGTTTCCACAATACATGATATTTGGAAATATACATTTCTAATAAAATATTTTCGTATTGTTCTATAATTTTCCTTAAAAAGTAAATAAAATTTATTTTATATTCCAAAATCCATAAATTTTTATTTATATCTTCTAATTGATCTTGTAAGTATCAAATTAATAGATATTCAATTAATAATTTGTATATAACAATTTGTTATAGTTTTAACCTCACCTTGTAATGTGTTTTCCCAATTTGCATGATCACAATACATTTTCAAATATTTCATAGATGTAGATTTTATTACTTATAAAAGAATATATCTTATAATTAAAGAGAAAATTAAAATAAAAAACATCTCTAATAATAATGAAAAACATTAATTTCCATTATTTGTCAATTATTTTTATTCACCAAACTAATTTCACACTCTTTAAGATTAATTTAATTTGAAACTATATGTTTAGAACCAAACATGATGAATTATGTATACTCTCACTTTTTTATGATATTTATAACTGTGGTTGACTTGGTTCCTCATATATTGCCTCAAAAGGATCCCAATAATCAACAATTTATGACCATTATAATAATAATAATCCATCAATAATATATTTTCCTCAAAATATATTAAAAATAATTTATTCATACCATTTGAAAATCTACAAAAAAATTTATATTTCATTGTATTTTTATATACTCTTATGGGTCGTAGGATATACTCACTAATATAATTACCACATAATTTAAATTACATTATCAAATCGATATGTAAATGATTGAATAGAAATATAAACAAAAATGATTCTAATTGGAATTAATCTATTAAATATGAATTAAATGTTCAAATTTTTTTATTCAATACATTTATTATAAAATAACATGTTCATGATATATTATAAAGTAAATCCCATGATGATATACATATATATTATTTATATGTTTTATATAGGTACATGTTAATTTTATAAAGACCTAATACACTTTTAATGACCTATTCTCACATACTTACATTCCAAACATCATGAAACAAACTAAAAGACCTATTTATCCACACCTAAAAACAAATTAGTTTAATAATATCATGGTGCATCACTTTGATCTCATTACATAATACCATAAACTAATCTATACATATATCAATCACTCAACTCCTCAAAATTATAGGAAAAATCACTAATCCAATTATATTTAAATGGAACTAGGATTCTATGATCATTAAATTATTGGATACCAAAATATAGAAAATTTCTCACAATACCTAATAATTATATTAAAATAAAAATGTATCCATAATATCTTCCCAAAACACCGATTCCTTAATGAACCTAAATATCACTTTGATTTTCTCAAATTAATTCACATTCAAATGTAAATCACTAATTATATATTTCAATATCCAATGTTCATTCAAAATCATTAATATATGAGTAATGATTTCCAAAATATATCATTTATAATATTTTTTATCCCAACTATATATACATATTTAAGGAAAAACAATTTATGATACAATACTAACTTTTTAATTTTAATATCCCATTCAGATTGGATGTCCCTAAAACTAATATAATCTGTATACAACATGTAATTCTAATCAAATATATACTCCCTAAAATATAAATTTCATAAAACCACCCATCTATCACTACATCGAGTATAATTGAGTTCACATCATGAGTGGAGATTCACATACCCATAGGAGAACCAAATGGATGTGTTGAATATCATGGAATCAAACCATGAATCAATATTTAATTAAAATTTGTATATATCCATCAATAACATGAATATATAAGATTCTATATGGAGGTGTGAAAGGGAGAACAATATAGAACACATGAGTGGAGATTCACATACACATAGGAGAATGAACGAAATACCCCATGCTTTGATACACAATATAAATGGTCTAAAGAATCCAAAATAACACATATAGAGATATCCAATCCTTGGAATATATATTAGTTTTAAAGGGAGTTAAAGGGGGATAAATAGGGGTATTAGGAAATTAAAACTAATTTTATAAATAGAAAATAAATACCAACATTGTTTTCAAGAGAGGGCCACAAGTCTAGACATTCCATTAACCCTAACAATGAACACCCATTAGACTCATATTCCATGGCACATAGTTTAAACTAATTTGAAAAATGGTTTGTTAAACTATGTGTTGACGTTGAAAACCCTAACTATCCAGGGTTTCAGGGTTTTCACTAAAGTGGTTCATGATTTGGAAAAACCAAGAATAGCCCAAAAAACCACAAAAAATTCCAAATTTAACCTAAAACAACTTGTGACTATCCAAAATATATTTATGATGAAAATTTTGTTCAAGGATTACTAAAAAACATGTAACATGATATGAAATCCTCAACACTAATATATCATTATTCCTATATAAATTCATTCATGCAGATTCAATATCAAATACATGAGGGAACTTCTCTATCATCAGTTTCAAACACTCCCACAACACATTAAAATAAAAACAATGCTTCAATAACACAAATAATAATGGTATATTCCTCCCACCAAGATCATATTTCATAGAATCTACAATTCTATTTAGATTCCCAATAATTGATAAATAAGGATCGATATCAATATCAACCCACCTTAAGACGTGAGAAGGGTAAGAAATATACTTATATAACAAAGACACACAAAACATGTTGTGCGTCAACATCAGTTGTGGAAGATTTGATAAATATTATTCCATATTACCCATATTCCAAATAACCTCATAATTTCCATCATTATCGTAAAAAATATTCTCTTTCCTCCCAAGCCATCATTGATTCAATCGAGGTAAAACTATTGAAAAATAACGTCTTCAAAATAACTACAATGATTTATGACAAAGATCAACATAGCATTTAAACTAACTATATGCTATGAACATTCTTTGATGAATCAATTGAATTTTTCTGATATCTCTTGAACCATGTTTGGTCTAACTAAAGAAAATTCATTGATCTTCAGCCTACACAATGGATATTTACAACACTATCTATACAAGGCCTTAAAAAGAACCACTTCAATTGCAGAATAGAGAATGTTATTATAATCAAACTCAACTTGTCCCAAAATGTCATCCCCGGTTCTACCAAAATTAATGATTCTGGAACAAATCATATCCTCAATAACTTGTATTTCTATATATTTTTTAGGTAATCTATCTATGGATGGTAAGTTGAACCCAACGAACATGAGATCACAACCCCTAGTGAAGGTCTCAATAAATATAGATGAAAAATAATGATATCTATACACGATTATAAAATATAGATATATATTAAAATTAAAAATCACATTCACATAGATATTTCCTAACTATAAAATATTGGATACATCCTGAACATGGGTAATGTTAGTCATGTATTCACGTAGATTGATCAAAACCCATAACACATTCTTTATTCCAGAGGTAGATCTCAACCTATCCAAAAAGTATATAGAGTAATCACTTTTCAATATAGAATTGGATGTGACTGAAGAATAACTTAAGGACACTAGTGTTTAATCATGAACTATAGAAAGTATAATAATAAGAGGCAAATTCAGAAATGTCAAATCTCATACCTAGCCACCAAGAATCAATTTAATCTATCATAAATAAACTTTTTTTCATTGGTTCACTACACAATTGAAATTATGAAAATACCTAATAACTTATTTCCTCATAGATAACAAAAAAATAACAAATTCTGAAAAAATTGAATCCCATCATTGTATAACAACCACAGAGAAAAATTCTTTTCATAAAAAATGGATCCAATAATGTTATGGAGTTCATCATCATGTTACTATTCTTGAGAAATCATCATGTAGAGAGATAAGGTCAACTGAACACTAACCATGAAAACCACAGTGGCTATTTACTAGACTCCTAATTGAAACTATGAAATGTTTTCCATCAAATTTCACTCACATACCAATTATTCTGTTGCATTGATCAGATGATTCCTTCTCAAGTAATCATCAAAAACTTTCACATTTTATTGGGGAATATGAAAATATGAAAACAAATGGCTTGGGGTACACCACCCAACACCCATTGTGGATATTAAAATGTATTTTAGAGAATATAAAACTCAATATATCATAATTGGAATATATGGTAAACCTATCCCAAAAATGGTAATTTCTTAAACAATTCAGTCCATGTATCATGGATATAAATCAATATCATGTGGTAGGTAATTATTATCGTGTGACCTATTTTTACTAGATCCATTGGAAATGTCATGATCAACCTATATAAGAACATATCCCAAAACTGAAAATAATGCATTACATAGGACAACATTACCATTATCAACTTATAGAAAATTCAACACCGGTGCAGAAGTCAAATGTCATTTCAACACAACAAAATAATTTTGAAATTTATCAGCCCCTGAAGACATCACTCCCTTCCTAGTGAGTGTTTTACTTTGAAAATAAAACATCATGAAATATATCAAAAATGGATGATAATAACAAGATAAACCCAATTATATCTCAATATCAAAAAACATTACATGGTTCCTCCCATGTAATAATAGGTTTAAACATTATATGACCTATTGAGATACCCTGTTTTGAGTCCATGTGTCCCAAAAGAAGCACTTTTCGAACAAAAAAAATGTAATTTTTATAACATTGCACAAATTGAATGATTTATCTACAATTTCAGAATTCCTCTCAGATAACCCACACGATCCTCTTCAGAGTGAGAGTAAACTAGAATGTTATTCACATAGACCCGCACAAATATATCTACATTCTCATGGAATTTCATGTTCATAAATTATATAAGGAATGTATAATAATTGGTTAGAAAAAATGGCATGGAATGATACTCATAATCTCTATAACTACTTAGAGAAGATGATTTATGAATGTCAGAATATTTTTTTCTCAAATTTTGATAACCGGATCGAAGAAAAATATGTGAAACCACTTCTCCATTTTCAACTATTCAAATAGATCATCTATCCATTAAAATTGATAATTATTCCACATGTTAAATCAGTTTATTTTCTAAAAATCAACACAAAGATAAATTGATCGATCATATTTCATATAAAAAATAATATGTCCCACCACGGTAACACACATATGAATATAAAAACTTTTTTAACAAATCATCCAACTAATTTTTCATCTACGTCATTTTAAATTGTTCCATAAGGTAAAAATGTATAATTACTGGTTGAGTAAGAGAAACTAAATAACCAAATAACTCTACATATCATTCCAATGTTATACTAGAGATTATGGAATGGAAGACATTGGAAACCTTAGTGAAAACAGAAAGGACATCATCTCTCCAGGATTTCATCCCATGTTTAAAATCATAAAATGATATTACATTCCCCATCATAGGATATGAATGCACATCTCCACTCAAACTCAAGTATCACACTCACCAAATTATAAGACACATCAAATAATTCATTTTAAAGGAGAAATATTGAATATAATATTCAATTTAGATTACATTATTAATGATCCCATCCAAACCAAGAATGAAATCAAGATGTTTCATGTAAAGGGCCATTAAATTCATTGTATTCACCGTAACTGATAAATAGGAAGAAAAAGTAAAATAATGGAGACCCAAACATCTCTTCATTATGAGGGGTATAAAGATATGCATAACATAAGAAAAATTATCTACTAGAAGATTTAAAAGGATAAAAATAGGAGCCGATATAACTGATATAATGAATGAGTATAAAATAAGGAAATAAATATAGATGAATATATATTGATGTTACCTCCCAAATTTTCTGGAATCAAATATTTGTCTTCTATATACACTTTTAATGCCTAAAGGAGCTTTTTTTTTTGAATTCATGTGGATGGAAACCCTTCAATCAGTAAGAATCTGAATGCACCGAATTAGTTCTTGGTGTAGAGGAGACCATCCAACTACATGGACAGGAGATGATATAAAAGAATTTATTAATGTGACCATATTGTCTACAAGATATTAAAATCATATTTATCTTAGTGAAAAAATGATTTGAATTCCCATGATTTCCATAGTGGAAGGATGTAAAAGGGACTCTGATAGAAAATGAAGGAGTATTTGAATTAGCATACTATTTAGAATGAAAATGGGAGTCATCACACATTATCTTTTCATGATAGTATCAATTGGAACTACCATATGAATAAAAAGGAACTCATTTGATCCCAAAATTACCATCCACGTCATGCTCCACCATTATTTCCCCATTCAGTACATCAAAATAGGAGGAGATATCCAGAAAAAAAATCATTGAGCCAATATATAGTCAAAGATACATATTGAAACTTTGAGTATTTATACTTTCATCCAATTAAACATCTGATGAAAACTATAAAACCTTAGTGAAGCAATGTGCAAACTATTATATGGTCATTTTAGCCTACTCGGGATTGAAAAACTCTAAATCCCAATTTGGATGTGTATTCTCTAGATATAACTGATCAGTGAAAATTTCCCTAATATACATCTACTATAGACCATAATAATTTTTCACCATCCCCATCAATTCCCATAAACATCATCATGGTCCTTCCATCATGAAGGTGGAAAATTTTACATTATCTCAATTAAGATTCATCAATAACCAGAAATATATATATCTTCTACAACCAATCATTATCCTCTTGAGGATTATTTAATAACAGATTGTTTATGGATTTTAGATATATAATTTCTGATCATGATTACAAGATTAATTACTATTTGGTTCCATAACTAGATCCCTAGAAGGTATTGGTGGAGGTTCCCATCTCAGAGTGTGGGGAGCATGCATAATAACCCCAAAAATATTCTGGTCCAATAGATGATTTGATCACATTGGTTTATCAGTTGCATCCTCCTAAAGAGTACTCAAATTTCTTCTTAATGGGATGATGGTACACAACAATAACAAAAATTATTGGCATCCAAGCATTACATAGATCAACAAATCAGACAAAAGAAAATGGAAAATTAATACCATCTGATAAGAAATCATGATCTAGATTTCAAGCTATCAAAATCAAAATAGGGAAAAGAATATATATAGATCCAATTATTCCTCTAGATTCCTTTCCCAAAACACCCCTACTGGAAGTAGGTTATTTATAAATATTTATTTCTGTTCAATCACTCACAAATAAAAACTATGTTTTAGTAAAACACATCAAACTACATACTATCATGAAGGAAAAATTATTAACCTACATTTTATACCATTTTGTTATCAACCATCCCAGATACCCAAGAACCATTATACCCAATGTAGAAAGGAAATATAATAAAGGGAGTTTTTGATCCACCTGGTTTGGAGACAAGTATTTCAAATCATGCAATATTAAATAGGGAATAAACTTTCTACAAAACAATGTAATATACAGAATACAAGTAACTATGATTAATACTACAAAAGAAGAATGTAAAAAAATGAATAAAGAATTTAAAAACAAAATAGTAAATCTTCAATGTACTTAGTATAATTGTAAAATCCTTTTACTATTTTCAGGTACTCCCAAATCCCTTGTATGATCAATCATTTATTGGGTTTTATTATAGGGTGATACGAGTGACATTTTTTATGTTTTTGAATGTTTTTGGGATTTGATCAGTTTGTGAACGATTTTCCAAAACTGTGATCCCTCTCTGTGGAAACAATGAAAACACAAATTGTGGAGGTTTGCATGGTTATCACAAAGATTGAAAAACCATGAGCCCACCTAATATAAACTATGTAGCATGGCAATATGGGGTCCATGTTTTGTGAAGCAATGTGGTCCTACACAAGAAACCATGTGTGGAATTAATGGATCCACAAATTAATTTTTAAAAATTTAGAACTGTTATTTTATATTTCTGATGGGACATACTCAACCTACGGTGTTTTATTCATCACTGGAAGCTGCCACTATGTTATTTTTCCACTTGACATCCATTCAAAAGATAATGAAATCTGGGAGAAATATATTCAATCTCTTCCTGGTATGTTTCCTCTTACTGTTCTCTGTCTCCATCTGTCACAAATTTTTTTCCAAGGGTTTTTTTAGATATCCTTGTTGTTATAGGATATAATCCATGATGCTCAAAATATGAATCTTTTTTTGGTTCTTAGATTCTCACTTTTATCCTCCTTAGAGTTTCTTGATTTTGTATTTACATTTAGATTTCATGTGATCTTGACATATGTGGTTCCATTTGTGATGGGAAATTTGATTAACCATAAATTTATGGGTTTATATTTAATTTATTGAAAAAAATTAATAAACAATTTAAATTTATTACAATTTCTTTTAAAATCCGAATTCCATTGAAATAGGGGATTTGGATTTGATATGGGAAAAAATTGGGAAAATTCACAATTCCATTGAAT
The DNA here is from genome assembly GCA_963277665.1 of Viscum album. Classification (NCBI taxonomy): domain Eukaryota; kingdom Viridiplantae; phylum Streptophyta; class Magnoliopsida; order Santalales; family Viscaceae; genus Viscum; species Viscum album. The sequence continues at coordinate 50,936 of CAUJRU010002382.1, read as the reverse complement.
TGAGTTGTGTTTGTGAAAATGATATAAAATTGTGTAATTTAAATTTTGAAATATATTTATGAAATATTATTTGAAATTAGAATTTGATAAAATGTTCCTTGAAATTATATTGATAGAAACCCATTGATTTTATCACGAAAAGAATTGTTTAGATTAAAAACCCATATTTCAGTTTTTAACTGCTAATTGATATATTTAAATGGAAGAATGGGATGAATTTTATTTTAATCAGTTTTAAAATAAATTACCCATCACTGATTATTATTTTAGTATATGAAAGCCTAGATAGTTAGTGTGTTATTGGGATAACACATTTTTGACACTTTACAATTGAAAAAAATGTAATAAATAGTGCCACAACCCTGATGGGATGGTTATGAGTACTCTTTGAATAATGACAGTGCTATGTTTGTATACACATATTTTCATGATCATATTAAAGTGTATGTTATCACATTTCCTAACATCTATCAGACATTTTAAAATATAACCATGCTTCTAGTTGTTTGTGTTTCAAATATATGACATTTTTATTGTCAAATTTTTACACAATCCATATGAAATTAAATAATTTTTTTATAAAATTATTATCATTACATTTTTTAAAGTTATTTACATCATTTGTATTGTAAATCCTAATCAGGTTTCTTTTAAAAATAAATGTCCATTTATTTAAAATTTGAACCATTTTTGGGATAATTTAATGTATTAGATTATTACAGAAATCCATGGTGAGACCCCAGTGATCTTTTAGTTCACACCGTACCAATGCATTCTAGTGTTTCTTTATTATCATTTTCAAGGTTCAATTTAGGGTAAATCACCACATGATGGTATATCTTGTTTCTAATTATTGGGTTCATAGATTCGAGTCTCTTGGGAAATGGGTTGTTCCCATATGTTTATCATTTTTCTTATTATTCATTTGGTTTTTTATGATTTGTAGACTTCTAGAATAGTTCTCCCTTTGTAGTTTTCCTTTTATGCATAGTTATTTTTTATCATTCATCCATTATGTTTGTAGAAAAATCATTCAATCTTTCATATTGTATGACGTCATGTTCTTGTAACCAAACCGTAATGATCAATAATGCGCATTGTGCCAGGTCCTGATTGGTCTATGAATCATGGTAACTGGGTTTCAGGGCCTATTCTTAATTAATTGGTACTAAATGTAGCTAAAAATCTTTTATAGATGTTATTATGCATTCATGTAATCATTTTGGGACATAACTGGTAGTTATGTCTGAGTTCCTTTCCATATATCACCATAACGAGCCTTAATTCACTAGTGGTGGTTTGAGAAGGATGTATTAATGTTTTTCTAGTATAATCCCTAATTTTGATTTGGATATATTGAAATCCAAATCATGTTTTTCTATATTTTGGGATTAATTTTACATTTTTTCTATGTTTGGGTGTTATTATGATGTCTTCTAAATTTCCTAATAATGGTTTGTAGAATTATTCCAATAAAGAGACATGAAAATCAGATCAAAGAGGAATAATCCACTGAACAACATCAAGAAAAATCTCTCATGGACTAAAGACTAGTTGTGGTGATTGTGAATAATATCCATGATCTGGGACAATCACCAGCACTGGTTCCCATTCAAGCTCTAGTCATTGTATACCGAACATTCCTTTTCATACATTACTATTACATCATTTCAAAGATAAAAAACATAATAGTATTACACATATATGATACAATTTTTTAGTGTCTTGGGAAAACTAGGACAATACATAACAAATACAACATCAAGCATAAACATTCATTTAATTTCTTCATCTATAGCTTCTTATTGGCACTTGTCCTCTCCTTAATACATGTATCCACCTGAGGATAAACATCAGAATGGGTGAGATAAAATCCCAGTAAGAAGATAGATAAGAACAATATATCATGGGGTGATCATAATCATAACATAGGAAAAAGATCATGAACATGAGAGGAGCAGAAATAAAATACATGAAATGTGGCAATGCATAAAAATGAAACATCATGTCTTAGTGGTTAACTACCACACATACTTTTGAAACAATATAAAATATTTTTCAAAAATCATTTCACATTTACTCATGAGATTCATCACTTTACCCAATGAATTGGAGCACTGTATAATTTTGGGCGCACCCGTCACTTTGAAACATTCATATTACGCTATATAATTCCGGGTGCACCTGTCACATCATAACATTTTCATTCATCTTGCATTACACAATGAAAATATAACATAAATGAACATAATGAACCCATGAAAACTTATGGGTTTCATCTTATAAGAAAACATTCATAATCTTTGGGTTCCCAAAAGAAAGAGGGAACAATATACTTGATACAAGAACCGTCAACCATGAATGAGAGCTAAAAGTTGAGTTCTTAAAAGAAGAGTTCATTCAGAAAACAGTTGGTTTAAAATAAACATAATTTGAAAAAATTTATATCCTAGAAAAGTATATAAAATGATGAACAAATGATCTTTAAGGAGAGACCATATCAAAAATGGAGTGAAAGAGTTAGAACCCAAAGGAAGAAAATTGGGTTTGAGATTTCCCCTTACTTGTACTCGAATGCCTCCTAATATTTAATGTCCTGTATAATGACATTATAATCATTAATTTGAAATATAGAACCATTTTTACATTAAGAGGGTTCATTAAGGTTTCATTAGGACATATTATGTTCCTTTGTATGACTTATAGAGTTTAAAAACACTTTTCAGGGATGTTCGTTTTTATGGTTTTTTCTTGGGTGGTTCACTTGTATTTTTAAATTAAAGTTTGGGTAGAACATGGGTAAACATCCAGAACTAATATTACATGTTATTAATGAGATTACAGGAGCTTGAATTATCTTATAATGAACCACATTATATCCATGTGGATGAATCATTAGATAAGAATCAAATGAAGATTGTGTGGGTTAATTCGAGCTGTTTTTCGATCACAATTAACTTGTTTTAATTTATCCCTTAATAATATGTTCATAAGTCAGTTACAGAACATTAAATAGGAAATTATACATATAAAATATTCTATTTCAACCATAAAAATGGTTTCATGACTAGATAAAAAGGTAGAAATTGAGGAAGAATGTGCATCGTTTTTGAAGGTGATAAATTAACACCTCATGAACAACGTTCTCTTTAATAAAATAAAAGGAAGAGGGAAAGGGGGTGGGGTGATATAATATACCATTAGAATAATAAAATTACATTATATTTATAATTATGGAGTTAAAAAAATAATTTGGATGAATATAGGTGGGGAGAGATCAAGAAAGGAGCTTGAGCTTGAAAGGAAATTAAAGGAGAAGAGGGAGAGAAATTACCTCTAGAATCTTTCTCTTGAGAACCTCCTTAAGGTCTAAGCATGTACTTTTGATGAGACCAGAAGCTCTTGGAAGTGGGGGAGGGGCTAGATAAGGTGCTTGGGAAGAGTTTAGAGAAGTCTTGGAGCTTTAGAGGTGTGAGTAAAAGAGGGAGTGAAGGGTGACTTTTATAGTGGAGTGGAGAGGTGGTTTTTTAATATAAAATTCATTAGTTTATTAATTTCCCCTAAGACAGGGAATAGTCAGTCTTGGATGACCAATAATAGTAATTATATAATTTAATACCGAACCAATTGTGCTTACATTAGTATAACATCATCAATGACTCAATTAATACATTATTTAGCATTTATTGTGAATTATCAGATTCTACTATTCATCAAAAATTTATGTATCTCAGAAAAATCCCAAAAATTTACCCCCACCATTTTCCACGTGTAGAATACATAAATGTTGTCCATTTTTCAAAAATAGTTTTGTAAATATTATTAATATTATATTTAATTAAATTCATAATTTACTTAAAAAAATTGTTTTTATGATTAAAACTGATTTTGTTGTTCTTTCAAAAATTTCATAGGGTCTCATAACATTATCTATAAACTAAGATCCATTGATAAAATAATTTATGATTATATTTATGGGAAATAAATATTATTTTAAATTCATTAATTATTTATAATTAATTATTTATGACTTAAAAAATACAAAAACGTTTACTAAGGTCAAATTGTCACTTTCTAAGATGTCTAAATTTTATTTTATTACTCATTGGTAATTTTACTCTTATTTACTATACATAAGGGTCATATTACTATTCATAAGGGTAGGTTACTATTCATACGGGTAGGTTACTATTCATCAAAAACTATTTTTTTCATTAGACTCAAAAAACCATGTTGAACACAACGGTGTTGGTCAGATTTTCAAAATTCCAAACATAAGGGTGACAAAATTTTATTTAAATGTCACTTATCACTTAGTAGTTCATTAATTTATGTTTTTATGACATAAATATAAGAAGGGAATTTTCCAGGGAAGAACATTGGGTCGTTAAATTCTTCCCCCCATAAGAAATTTCTCCCCTGAAATATCACTTTACAGAAAAAGGTGAGGGTACTTCTCCTTCATTGCCTCTTCTGGTTCCCATGTTGCTTCTTCAAACATATGATTCCTCCACATCACATTGAAAAGTTGGGTTGTCTTTTTGTGTAGAACCTTATCACTTTGGTCTAGAATCTTTATTGGATGCTCCTCATTGGAGAGATCCTCTTCCAGCTGCACTACCTTTGAGTTTAGTACATGTGAGGGGTCTGGTATGTACTTCCTCAGTAGTGATACATGAAACACATCACGAACATGAGCCATATCCAGTGGAAGTGCAAGAGGATATTCCACTGCTCCTATGCAGTCAAGGATCTCAAAGGGGCCAATATACCTTAGGATTAGCTTCCCTTTATTCTCGAATCACATGACTCTCTTCCATGGAGATATTCAAAAGAATACTTTATCTCCAACGTCGAACTCCAAGTCCCTTCAACGGTTGTCAGCATAGCTCTTTTTCTGACTTTGAGAAGCTTTGATGTGTTTTTGGATGACTTGAACCTTATGTATCATCTCTTGAACAGGATCGGGCCCAAGTAGCTTTCTTTATCAAACTTCATCCCAACAGGTTGGAGTTCTACATCGCTTTCCATACAGAGATTCATATGGAGCCATATGAATACTTGAGTGGAAGCTATTGTTGTATGAAAACTCAACCAATGGAAGATGCTGATCCAAACTACCTTTTAATTCAAGAGAGAAGGCTCTTAGCATATCTTCAAGCATATGAATAGTCCTTTCAGACGGGCCATCATTTTGGGGGTGATAGGCTGTGCTGAAATATTATTCAGTACTCAAAGAATCTTGAAGGCTCATCCAGAATTTAGATTTGAACCTTGTATCACGATCAGAGACAATTGAGAGTGGAACACCATGTAGTCTCACCATGTCCTTCACATATATCTTTGCATGTTGTTCAAGACAAAGGTCTTCCCTAATAGCGATAAAATGGGCAGTCTTGGTGAGTCGATCAACCACAACCCATATCAAATTATTTCCCTTAAACGACTTTGGGAGACCCATGACAAAGTCCATAGTAGAATTTTCCCATTTCCACATGGGAATAGGGAATGGTTACATCATACCTTTGGACTTTTGTCACTCAGCTTTAACTTGCTCAGACACCAAACACCTTGATATATATTCCACATTCTCCTTCTTCATGTTATCCCAACAGAAGTGTTCTCGGAGATCACAGTACATCTTGGAACTCTCATGATGGATAGAGAAAGTTGAGCAAAGTGAATTATCCAATAGATCCTTCTTTATCCCGGGTGATGAAGGCACACAAAGACACGTTCCAAACCACATTACACCATCATCGTAGATATGGAACTATTTAAGCTTCCCTTCCTTAACTGCATTCCCCCTCTTTTGTATCTCCACATCATCCCTTTGTGCTTCTTTAATATTCTCTTGGATGGATGGTTGCGCAATCATTTGGGCATTGAAGGATGTATCCCCTGCCCTTATGATTTCCAAATCCATTCTTTGCATATCCATGAATATAGGGTCTTTCTCAATCCGCAGCATGGATAGAGTAGCAGGTTCATTCCTTCTTAGAGCATCAGCTACCTTGTTTTCCTTTCCAGGATGATAGTGAATAGAGAAATCATAATCCTTGATTAGCTCTAACCATCTCTGTTGACGCATGTTGAGCTCATTTTTTGTGTATATATACTTTAGGCTATTGTGGTCTGTGTATATGTCACACTTCTCACCATAAAGGTAGTGCCACAAGATTTTCAAGACAAAAATCACGGCTTCCAACTCTAGATCATGCGTCAGGTAGTTCTTCTCGTGTATCTTCAGCTGTCGTGAGGCGTAGGCTATCACATTATCAGTTTTCTTGAGTACACAACCCAAGCCTTTCTTTGAAGCATCACTGTATATCACAAAACTTTCCCCTTTTTTCGGTAGAGTGAGTATAGGTGCAGTGATCAGCCTTCTCTTTATATATTTTAATATTCCCTCACATTATTCCATCTAGACATACTTTACCCATTTCATTGTAAACTTAGTTAGCGGGCTTGACAATTACGAGAAGTTTCTCAAAAAACGTCAGTAGTACCAAGCTAATCCAACAAAACTACGGATTTTTGTGACACTATAGGGCCTGGGCCATTCCTCAATCACCTTTGTCTTTGATGGATCCACAGATATTCCCTCACTTGTGATCACATGTCCCAGGAACATGACTTGATTCATCCAAAAGTAACACTTGATGAACTTGGCGTACAACATCTCCTTTCTGAATGTCGCCAACACAAGTTTTAGATGCTCTTCATGCTCCTCCTTTATCTTGGAGTAGATGAGAATATCATCGATAAACACTACCAAATATTTGTCGAGGTAATGTCTAAATACTCTATTCATCAAATCCATGATGATTGTAGGCGCATTAAAAAGTCCAAAGGGCATCACCAAAAACTCATAGTGCCCATACCTAGTTTGGAAAGAATTATTTTGTATATCTTCCTTCTTCAACTTTACTTGATGATATCTAGAATGAAGATCCACTTTGGATATGCATTGATATCCTCTTAACTGGTCGAACAAGTCATCAATCCTTGGGAGAGGATGCTTGTTCTTTATGGTTATCTTGTTGAGTTCCCGATAATCGATACATAGCCGCATTGTTCCATCCTTCTTCTTCTCAAAGAGCACTGGCGCACCCCAAGGAGATGCACTAAGACGTATGAACCCTTTGTCCATATGCTCTTGCAGCTTCTTCTTTAACTCCTCCAGTTCGATAGGAGCCATTCTATAGGGGAACATGGAGATTGGAGTAGCTCTGGGTATGAGTTCAATTTCGAACTCTACCTCATGATCCGGGGGAATTCTGGGAAACTCTTTAGGAAATATATCACTGTATTCCCTCATGATGGAAATTTCTTTAAGGTTGTAACTTTTCTTTGACTCAACCATTTGGGAGAGGTATGCTTCTTCATAGGGAATCAACACCCACACCATTGAAGTATTTTTCAAAGGAGATTCATGATCATCCTTGAATTTGTAGAGGAGCATGGGATGGTTTGGAATATGAAATGATATATCCTTTTCTCAATAGTTGATATGTGTTCTATATAATGAGATCCAATCCATTCCCATTATAATGTCGAATTCCACCATGGGAAGTATTATGAAATTTTCCAGAAGAATCTTCCCACATACGCCAATGGGAGAAGAGTCAAACAATTGGGTTGCAATTATTGCACCACTTGGTGTTTTTACAGATATCTTTACTTCATGGTTTCATGGATTCGATTCAATAGTTCTAGCCAACTTTCATGATATAAAGGAATTCATAGATCCAGAATCAAATAATACTTTTTCAATTCTTGAGTAAATAGGAAGTGTACCTTGTATGACTTCCTTATCATGCTCCACCTCCGTAGTAGTGATAGCATATGCCTTCCCTTTTCCTTTGGATTTTGTGGCTGCTGATGTTGATTACCCTTGAGAGCTCGAGGTTTAGTGCACTGGTTTGCATAGTCCCCGACCTCCTTACATTTGGAGCATTGAACCATGGGTGGTTCTCTCCTTTCATCGACTACATTCTCCTTCCTTTTCATTTTTTTAGACACTCTTGAGCATGGTGTCCTTCTTTCCCTCACTTAAAGAATTTCCCTATCCCTTTAAGGTAGTTCCCATTGTGCAACTTCCCACATTTTTGGCATGTAGGTCATTGATTTTTCTTCCCACCATTGTCACTAGATCCACTGGCTTAAAACTCCATCTTTCTTTTCTTATCACCATAGCCATGTGACCATTCTCCAAACTCCATCTCCACTTTTAGAGAACACTGAACAACTTCTTAATAACTCCCAAGGTCTCAAATTACAAGAGCCTTTTGAAGCTGTGGTTTTAATCCACTAAAGATTCTATCAATTTTCCTATCATTGTTGATAACAAAACCCAAAGCATACATTGCGAGCCTTGTGAAATTTGCTTCATTGGTTGTAACATATTCTCCTACTTTTTTTCTTGAGCTATATGAATTCTCTCTCCATCTTCATGTGAAGAGGTTGTGGGAAGTACATATTAAGAAAAATATTCTTAATGACTTCCCATTCAATCTCTTCAATTTCCTCCCTTGTATTGGTGTTCTTAATCAAATCATTCCATTGATTGGATTCTCCATCTAGAAGATAAACAGCTAGATTCACCTTATCCATCTCAGAACATTGAAGAACAGAAAAGATCTTCTCCATGGAGTTGATCCACTGTTCCGCAACTAGTGGATTGGAAGATCCACAAAATGTCGGCGGTCTTTGCCAGATAAAACATTTGATTTATAGTTGCACACTCTTTGGTGAATGAGGACGTTCCCCATTATTATGGTAATTGTTCATAACCTAAGATAATTGGGTAATCATTACAATGTAATTTAGAACTCCACCTCCCAAATCACTGGGGATGTTGTTCGGGCAATCGTTGCATTGGCCCCCACATGAGTTGTTCGCCTGATTTCTCCAGGTTCCCACCATTTTCTAAAATTGAAAAGGTTAGAACAAAACCTAAGTAGGAAAGTAATGAATAAATTATTCATCTATACAATTTATACAAAAAACATAACATATGGTATCCCTAGGTGTATATTTGTACTTAGTCTCATTCTAGAGGTTTTCATTAGGGTTCACTAATCCTAATTCACAAATTAACTAAACCTTGCCTCTGATACCAACTATAATGACCCTGACTTTTCTTAAATTACTATTACATCATTTCAAAGATAAACAAAATAATAGTATTACACATAGAGGATACAAAGGTTTTGTGTCTTGGGAAAACTAGGTCCATACATAACAAATACACCATCATGCATAAACATTCATTTAACTTCATCTTCTATAGCATCTTATTGGAACTTGTCCTCTCATTAGTACATGTAGCCACATGAAGATATACATGAAAATGGGTGAGATAAAATCCTAGTAAGTGGATATTTAAGAACAATATATCATGGGGTGAGCATAATCATAACATAGGAAAAAGATAATGAACATGAGAGGAGCATAAATAAAATACTTGAAACGAGGCAATGCCTAAAAATTAAACATCATGTCATAGTGGTTAACTACCACACATACTTTGGAACAAATATATAATCTTCTTTATACATCATTTCACATTTCCTCATGAGATTCATCACTTTACCCAATGCATTGGAGCACTGTATAATTTCGGGTTCACCCGTCACTTTGAAACATTCATATAGCATTATATAATTCAGGGTGCACCCGTCACATCATAACATTATCATTCATCGTGAATTCCAAAATGAACATATAAAATAAATGAACATAATGAACCCATGAAATGGTATGGGTTTCATATTATATGAAATCATTCATAAGGTTTTTGTTCCCAAAAGAAAGAGGGAACAACATACTTGATACAAGAACCATCAACCATGAATGGGAGGTAAAAGCTGAGTTCTTAAGAGAAGAGTTCCTTCAAAAAACATTTGGATTGACATAAAAATCATTTTAAAACATGTATATCCCAGAAAAGGAATGAAAATTATGGACAAATGATCTTTAAGGATATACCATATCAAAAATGGAGTGAAAGAGGTAGATCCCGAAGGAAGAAAATTGGGTTAGAGATTTCACCCTACCTTGTACTTGAGTGCCTCCTTCTCTTTAACGTCCTCTATAATGAAATTATATTCATTAATTAGAAATATAGAACCATGTTTAAATTAATAGGTTTCATTTTAGTTTCATTATATCACATTATGTTCCTTTGGATGACTTATAGAGTTTAAAAACATTGTTCGAGGATGTTTGTTTTTGTGGTTTTTTCTTGGGTGGTTCACTTGTATTCTTAAATTGAAGTTTGAGTATAACATGGGTAAACATCCAGAACAAATATTACATGTTATTAATGAGATTACAGGAGTTGGAATGATCTTATAATTAATCTCATTATATCCATGTCGATGAATCATTAGATAAGAATCAAAGGAAGATTGTGGGGGTTAATTTGAGCGGTTTTTCGATCACAATTAACTTGTTTTAATTTATCCCTTAGTAATATGTTCATAAGTCTATTACAGAACATTAAATAAGAAATAATACATATAAAATATTCAGGTTAAAACATAAAAATGGTTTCCTGACCAGAGCTGAAGGTACAAATGTATGAAGAGAGCACGTCGTTTTTGAAGGTGATAAAATAACACCTAATGAACAACGTTCTCTTTAATAAAATAAAAGGAAGAGGGAAAGGGGGTGAGGTGATATATTATCCCATTATAATCATAGAATTACAGTATATCTATAATAATGGAGTTAAAAAAATTTGTATGAATATAGGTGGGGAGAGATTGAGAAAGGAGCTTGAACTTGAAAGGAAATTGAAGGAGAAGAGGGAGAGAAATTACCTCTAGAATCTTCCTCTTGAGAACCTCATTAGGGTCCTATGATTGGAATTTTTATGAGACCAGAAGCTCATGGACATGGGGGTAGGGGATAGAGAAGGTTTTTGGTAATTGTTTAGAAAAGTATTTGAGCTTTATAGTTGTGAGGAAAAGAGGAAGTGAAGGGGGACTTTTATAGTGGGGGGAGAGGGGTTTCCGTAATATAAAATTCATTAGTTTATTAATTTCCCCTATGAAAAGTAATAGTGAGTCTTGGATGACAAATAATATTAATTTTATAAGGTAATCCCTAACCAAGTGGGCTTACATTAGCAGAACATCATCAATGACTCAATTAATAAATTATTTAGCATTTATTGTGAATTATCGGATTCTACTATTCATCAAAAATTCAAGTATCTCAGAAAAATCCAAAAAATATACCCCAACCATTTATATATGTGTATAATCAAAAAAAGAAGTCCATTTTTCAAAACTAATTTTTTAAATATTATTAATTTAGTATTTAATTAAAATCATAATTTACTTAGAAAAACAGTTTTTATGATTAAAACTGATTTTATAGTTCTTTCAAAAATTACATAGGGTCTCATAAAATTATCTAAAAACTATTTGAAATTGAATCAATAATTTATGTATAAATTTCATGGATAAGTTATTCTTTTAAATTATTTAACTAATTATTATAAATTATTTATGACTTATAAAATACCAAAAACGTTTACTAAGGTCAAATTGTCACTTTCTAAGAAGTCTAAATTTTATTTTATTATTCATATGAAATTTTACTCTTATTTACTAATCATATGGTTCATATTACAATTTATAAGGGTAGTTTACTATTCATAAGGGTAGGTTACTATTCACCAAAAATAACTTTTTGTTTCAATAGACTACAAAAATCATCTTGAACACAAATGTGTTTTTCAGATTTTAAAAATTCCTAACATAAGGGTGAAAAAATTATGTTTAAAGGACACTTATAACATAGTAGTTCATTATTTTGTGTTTTTATGACATCAATATAAGAAGGGAATTTTCCATTAAAAAATTTTGGGTCGTTACACGTTTATCCTCTGAGGGATTTTTTATAGAATCATTATGAAGAGTTCATTCTCTAAGGGATACAAAATTTAAATAGAACCAATTATCATAAATTTTATGAGGAATGATTTAGTAGTATTTTTCATCTATTTGAGTACTTGGAGACCCCAGTTCAATTCAAAGTGAAGTACCCCACCTGAATGCTTGAGAGACCAAGCAGAAGATAGAAGGACAATGTTTGAAAATTAGAGTTGAGGGGATTAATTTTTTCCCCAGTAGAATTTATGTTAGTTCCATCAATGGAAAAAAATAATGATGTTTAAAGTGGTGGTTATCGATAGAAGGGTTTTTTGACAACTTCTAGTTCTTAAAATATACCATTTATTTTATATTAGTGATTCAAACCTTGGAATTCTAATAGGGTTTGCACTAAGGTACCCATGATATATGTCTCTTTTGGATTCTACTGTAACATGATGAATATTGTCATGTATTTTGTTGTACATGTAGTGGTATAGGATTGTCATCACCTATTAAAACAATAGTTCAATCAGATTATTCATAAACCAATGTGTTCCAGCCGAAGAAATTCGGATCATGAATTATTCACATGGTGTACGAATATCAAAAGGAAGAATATATGAGTCCAATAATTATGAGATGTAACATAACTATTGATTCGTTATTAGTGACTAAATTAATTGAAACTGGTGCATCTAATTTTGATATTTCAACTGACATTTAAATATATATTAATATGCTTCGGAAAATATTATCTTATGTGTTAGATACTAGTACACCTTTTAGAATAAGGAGAGAGTTGGGTCTCTAAAGTCCAACTTGTGTTTTCTTGTTTTTGAATATCAATATAACGTGGGATTTTCTATTTATCAACATGAACCATATTTACATCATATTCAGGATGGATTTTATCATTACAATATTTCCCAAATTGTTTTTTATCACAGATGGATATCATTTAATCCACATAATAGGATTTTCAGAATAAATCAAGGATAATTGGACCTATGATTGAGTAGATGTTGAATATATTTTCAAGAGTTAGGGAATGTGACATCAGTTTTTTATTTTTATATGGGAAGTGAATCTTTGGGTGGTGATCTCCCTATATTTTTCATTGAGTTTCCTGAATATTTTCTTTCTGACATCTCTGGTTTTCAGCAGATAAGGTATGTAGAGTTTACTATCTATTTAGTACCAGGTACTTCGTCAATGTATATTCCTTCTTAATAAATGGAATTATCTAAAATAAAAGATATTAAGGCTTAGATGGATGATAAAATAGAGAAAGGATTTATACACCTGAGTGTTTCATCTTTAGAGGTACCAATTTTCATTGCCGAGATAGTCGATTGTTCACTTTGTATTTGTGTTTATTAGTAGAAAACAAATTTATTCATGGTGAAGAAAAAATATTCATCATCACAGATGGATGAACTTTTTATCTAGTAAAAAAGGGACAATTTGTTCTTGAAGATTGAACATTGATACGGTTAGCATTTGTTGAGGATTAAATAATATTCCATTTAGAAAACAACTTTTTTAGAGTAGGTACATACAATATGATTACTTTTTCATACCACTTAGTATAACCAATGTTCCAAAATTCTTTATGTAATTGATGAAAATGATTTTAAATGAGTATCTTGATACATTCAGGGCTGCATTTGTGGATGAAATCCTCTTTAAATACATTGACATGGTGGATTATCTGCACTGTATTAAAGTAGTCTTGTGATTGTTGATAAATCACTATATTCATGACAAGATTATGAATTTTGTTTTATGGATTAGGTATGTCAAGTTATTAGAAAATTGGTGTCAGAAAATTATATTTTAGTTTATCATATAATGGTAAAATATATTATGCAATTTGAACCAAAATGTAATGTTCTCATGATTCAAAACATCATAGGTTTAAGTGTGTTTTATTTCCACTTCATTAAGTATATTGTAATGTGGGATTCTCTAGAGACCACGTTAAAATAGAAAGGTGTAATGATTTCTAGTAATGAAAGATGTCATAATTATTTTTGGGATATGATATTACTTTTGACTATTGTTCCAGTGTTGACCCTCTCAAAATATGGGTAGGGCTATTTGGTCCTCTGTTATGCCTCAGGTTCATGTTTGTGCTATGTTCTTATGCATGTTGATAATGTTGTTTCTTATGGACCACGTTAGATTTGTAATGATGATAATAATGACCCTACCAATGACCTTGATCTTTAATATATCATACACACACATAAGAGTTATTGGAATCACCTTTTCTAAAATACATTTATCATATTTTCAATGAAACATATCTTTTATTATATCTTCTCTATAAAATATTTGAATCTTTTCCAAAGGCATTGGGAGGAATATAAGAAATATTTTTAATTTCACAACATCTATTCCCCATGTAAATTTGATGTCAATGTAGATCCATTGAGTATGAAGATTATAAACTAGGTCTAGAAAGAATCATCCGAAGAGTGGAACATGATGACAATTTTCTATATAGCTGTACATTGGGGTGTGGTAATGAGTAGCCACAGTTTCATTTTCCAGTGTTTAGATGACATATGTTCTTCTAAAAATGATTCCTTATCAATAGAAGGTTGATGTTGGGTTTCATAGCACTAGATACTCTCTTTAATGTGGGGATACCATGAATGAATAGTATCTCTCCGCCATGGGTATTCAATGCAAGCAGACTCTCTTTGGGGTAATGTAATTTGAAATGGAGGATGTGGTGGGGGATTTCCTTAATTCCTTGTGGGATCATCACCTAGGAACCAAGAATATGTTTAATGAATCATGGCAAGGATTCTAGTGTCTATTTATGAGGTGTGGCATTATTTTATTTTTTCTTGTTTTCATACAAGTAAACTAGTCAAGGTTGAGAATAAAAAACCTCTGGGGTTTCTTCAACGACTTCCTCTACTAAAATAGAAGTAGGATAGGATCTCTTTGGAATTTGTTTTTGGGATTATAGGTACTGAGAGAAATAATATTGTGATGATGGTTTTGGTTGGTAGTTTTAACAAATAAACTCACGTTATAACAATTTGTGTTAAAGTGAATGATGAGGAGTTGGGTAAACTCTATATGAAATAAATGTTTCGTTTGTATGGTGTTCTATTTGCTATAGTTTTTATAGTGATCCTTGGTTTAAAACTTGCTTTTGGAGAGGTATTCAAGAGGCCATTGGATCTCAAGACCATTTTTTATGGTATATAATTCATAGTCAAAAGTATATATTGAAAGAGATATACATATTATTGAGAATATATCTCATTTTACAGTTCTTGACATTATTGGTGCTTTGAATTTTAATACCCAAAGATTTTTTGAATTTATTTTGTAGTAATTTAACATTTTTGAAATTTTTCATTTAATGAAACACTAATGATACATCATTTGATATTAATTAAATATAATTGAGTTGTGTTATATTTAACACCAAGTTAATAATGCACTACAAGAAATATATTCTTTATCAAGATATATATAGAACAATGAGGTTATCTTTAATTATACGCAACAATGACATTACTTGATGACATTCATAACATGAAAGACCAAGGCTTAATAAATAATAAATTATTATTAAAATATGATTATTGAATATAATAAAAACACTGACATTTAATTAAAGGTTATGAATAGTATTAACTAATTTATGAAATTATATTGTTTGTAAAATATATTAAGAATCCATAGGATGAGAATTATTTATAAATGAATTTGAAAACTAATTAAATATAAAAGAGAATATGTGTATATTCAAAAATCTATATAATTTAATGAAATTAAATTTTCATTTATATCATTAAATGTATGAAGTAAAAAAATTCCTTTCACATAGGTCCAACATGGATTACAATACACCCAACACCAACATTGCATATGATACCCACAACACTGAGTTGGAATATGTTACATACCACATCGATGTTTCTATGAAACATAATTTTATTTTTAATATTATAATATGATATAATTATATCCATGCTAGTAAAATTAAATATATGAATTGTATGAAATTCATTTGAAATATTGTTTATAATTTTGTTATATAAAAAAATATTTTGATAATGAAAGATATTTTATTTGGTAAAGTGATTTTATTTTTAAAAATACTATTTGATCAAATTAATATAATTTCATAATGTAACTAATTTTATACATATTAAGATAATTAATTCCAGAGAATAAAGATCATTTTTTAGTTTAGAATGTTGAAATATTTTGAGGATTAATTTTTGGAATATTTCTGGGAAACATTATTTTTGTTCTCATAATTATCAATACTAAATGATATTATTAATTTCATTTAAGGTCACATTTTATGAATATTAAATCTATTAATACAATTTTATTTATTAGAATAAATTTCTCAATAATGTTGAATATAAAATCTTTACAATGTTTTGACATTTTTCAACTTTGAAAGCACATTATTTCATCTCGTCTGTGGGATTAGAATTAACCTTAATTTTTCCTCTTCTATTATTCGAAATTTAAAAAACAAAAATATACCATTTTATTTAGTATAATATTCATATTCTAATAATGTGATAGAAATTTTCAAATAAATGTTTTTTTAGAGTGATTAAAATTAATCACAGTTATTAAAGAATTATTAAGCATAATTAGGGACTAAAACTTATAATTATGGGCCCAAATAACCTATCTAAATTTCAATAACCCATTGGATATCCATATATATGACACAAACCTTCCATTATTTACATAGGATGGGTTTTTATGATTTTTTTAGGTAAGTACATGAGTGTGCCTATCTTTTCATTTAAATTCCATGTGATTTCCTTTCCATCCATTTGAATGGTCATCAAATATCTCTCTTGTTTAAAATTTTAAAACATCTTAAGTTTATAAAATACAAGAAATTACACATCAAAAAAATATCCCTTCCTCCTAGAATCCTTCCCTTGGTTGTAAGACAATGTAAGGAATCGTTTTTGCATAAACCCAAAAAAGTTACCCAATTAAGAGTCAATATCTTCTCTGATGTCATTTATTTTATTTTCCTTCTCCACATACACCATATCCCATTACTATATGATTATATAAAAACATATTTATTCCCAATATAATAGGATTTTTTAGTTAAATTGGTTTACCTACACTTAAACACAACTCCATATAATGTGTTACAAACAAAATGTTTCTGTATACGGTGAATTACATCCTAATGAAATAATGATTGTTAATTTTTTTCATTACCACCTACCATGGTGACCATTATGATTGAAAATACTTTTATAAATTTCATATGTTAGATTCATTATTTTTTTATGATTATGTGTTCTTTTTTATAATAGATATATTTTTTGTTTTCATTTTGTGGTAATATGATAATTTCGTATGAGGATGTGTGGAAAACCGCCTCCTCAAAGCAATATGATTCAGTGATACAAAAAATGGAGTGTATTAAGGATAGATATTGTGAATATATAAGACATATAAGATATAAAAAATCTAATTTAACAATGATATATATATATGTGTATATATGTATTTTACATATATTTTTTAAACATAAAAATTAAATTGAAATATAGTACATTTGTATGTTTAGCCTAACGTCTCTAGGAACTGTGTATTCTATTTCATACTTATATATTAGATGTATTATTATAATGAAAATAATAATATATATATATTATATTTATATCATGATATATATTCCTTAAATTATGATATTATGTATAAATACATATATTATAACAAATTAAGACACATGCATATAATAAAGAAAATATTAGTTGATGTGATACCTTAACATAGGATTATCATCAATAGTGTAATATAAGTTCATAATAAAACCATATATTGTATTATATTTAATAACATGGATCTATTAAATAATTATATTTACTATAGACATCATTTCAACAAGTACAATGAGAGTTAAGACTCATGGTATGAGGATTTCATAAACATGTGAATGATATAATTTTTAAAATCATTAAAAATTCAAACCTATAAATGTAACATAATACTATCATAAATATAAAACAAATTCATTTTAATATTATATCCACTCTTTTTTGTTTTATCCATGATCACGCTATGTTTCCACAATACATGATATTTGGAAATATACATTTCTAATAAAATATTTTCATATTGTTCTATAATTTTCCTTAGATAGTGAATGAAATTTATATTATATTCCAAAATAACTAAATTATTATTAATATATTCTGATTGATATTGCAAGTATCAAATTAATATATGTTCAATAAATAATTTATATATAACAATTTGTTGTAGTTTTAAGAACACCTTGTAATGTGTTTGTCCAATTTTCATGACCATAATACATTGTCTTATATTTCATGGATGAAGATTTCATTATTTATAAAAGAATATATCTTAAAATTAAGGATAAATTTAAAATATAATACATTCTTATAATAATGAAATACATTAGTTTCCATTAATTGTCAAAATTTTATTATTATTCACTGAACTAATTTCAAACTCATTAAGATTAATTTAATTTGAATCTTTTTGTTTAGAACCAAACTTGATTAATATTGTATACACTCACTTTATTATGATATATATAATCGTGGTTGACTTGGTTCCTCATGTATAGCCTCAAAATGATCCCAATAATCAACCAGTTATAACCATTATAATAATAATACACCATCATTAATATATTTTCTTCTAAATATATTAAAAATGATTTATTCATACCATTTGAAAATCCACAAAAAAATATAGATTGCATTGTATTTTAATATACTTCTATGGGTCATAGGATATACTCATTAATATAAGTACCCCATAATTAAAATTACATCATCTAATTGATATGTAAATGATTGAATTGATATATATCCATAAATGATTCTAATTGGAATTAATCATTTAAATAAGAAATAAATGTTCATTTTTTTTGATTTGATACATTTATTATCAAGAAAAAAGTTTTTGAAAAATGATCAAGTAAATACTAACATGATATACATATAAATTATTTATATGTTTATATAGGTACATGTGAATTTTATAAAGAACTAATCAACTTTTAATGACCTGTTCTCACATACTTACATACCAAACATCATGAAACAAACTGAAAAACCTATTTATCCATACAAAAAAACTAATTAGTTTACTTATATCATGGTGAATCACATTGATCTCATTAAACAATTCCATAATCTAATCTATACATCTCCCAATAACTCATCTCCTCATAATTATAGGAATAATAACTCATGCAATTATTTTTAAATGGAATTAAAATTCTATGATCCTTAAATTATTGGATCCCAAACAAAAAAAATTTATCACATTACCTACTAATTATATTGAAATAAAAATGTATCCATAATATCATCCCAAAACATGGATTCATTAATAAAACTAAAAACACTTTGTTTTTTCTCAACTTAACTTACATTCAAAAGTAAATAACTAATCATATCTTTCAATATACAATTTTCATTCAAAATATTTTATACATGAGTAATGATTTCCAAAATGTATCAATTATAATATTTTTCATCCCAAGTATATATACATATATAAGGACAAATTCTTTATGATATAATACTAAATTTTTTAATGTTAATATCCCATTCAGATTGGTAGTTACAAAAACTCATATAATCTATATACAACATGTAATTCTAATCATATATACAATCCCTAAAATATAAATTTCATAAAACCACCCATCTAACACTACATAGAGTATAATTTAGTTCACATAATGAAATTTATTATTCCTTTACCTATATACCAACAAATGATTTCCTAATAAAATAACAAATCCAAATATATCTAGAAGAATAAAAATACACATTTGGTCAAGTCACTTATTTTTAAAAAAGAAATCAAGTTGAAGAATGTATTTTATTAAATTAATTCATTAATTAATAAAATTATTATACAAATAAAAGTATAGTTATTTAAGATTCACATTCATCAAATATGAATCAAACATAGATATTTCAAATGTAATGAAATATCCTAGATACCTTGGTACCCTGATACCTGTGATGGAACTCACATAGCACAATTTGAATTCATGATACCCATGGGTTAGTGACGAGAAAAAATAATCATACAAGATAATATAGGGAATAAATTTTACAAAAAATATTGTAAGACACTCTATTCCATTCCTTGGGATGAACACTACAAAATTTAGAAATTACTAAAAACTAAATTGGAATAAAAAAACAAAATAATATATCATTAAATTACTTAGGAGAAATTTAAACAACAAAATAGAAATATAAATCCATGATCAACTTATTATATAATATTTTATATAGAGGTGTGAAAGGGAGAATAGTATAAAACACATGAGTGGAGATTCACTTACCCATAGGAGAATGAACGAGATACTCCGTGCTTCGATCCACAATAGAAATGTTATAAAGAAACCAAAATAACACATATAGATATATCCAAGCCAAAGAATCTATATTAGTTTGAGAGGGAGTTGATGGGGGATAAATAAAGGTATTTGGAAGTTAAAATTATTTTTACTAAAAGAAATTTATCACCCACATTGTTTTCAAGATAGGGCCGCATGGATAGACATTTCATTATCCCTAACAGTGAACACCCATTAGACTCATAGTCCATGGCACATAGTTTATATGAATTTGGAAAATGTATTTTAAACTATGTGTTGATGTTGAAAACCCTCACTATCCAGGGTGTCAAGGTTTTCACTAAAGCGGTGCGTGATTTGGACAAACCATGCATAGCCCAGAAAACCAAAAAAAATCTATATTTAACCTAAAACAACCTCTGACAATCCACAACAGATTTATGATCAAAATTTTGTTCAAGCATCACTAAAAACATGTAACATGATATGAAATCCTCAACACTATTGTATCATTATTTCTATATAAATGTTTTCATGAATATTCCATATCAAATACATGAGGCAACTTCTCTATCATCAGTTCCACAGACTCCGACATCTCATAGAAATAAAAAAAAAGCTTCAATATCACAAATAATAATGGTATATTCCTTCTACAAAGTTCATATCTCTTAGAATCTGAAATCCTAATTAGATACCCAATAATTGATAAATAATGATAGATATCAAAATCATCCAACCGTAAGATGTGATATGCGTATGAAATATACTTATGTAGTAGAGACACATGAAACATGTTGTGCGTCAATATCAATTGTGGAAGATTTGATAAATATTATTCCATATTACCCACATTCCAAATAATATCAAAATTTCCAACATTATGGTTAAAAATCATCTCTTTCCTCCCAAGCCATCATTGATTCAATCGAGGTAAAACTATCAAAAAATAATGTCCTTAGAAAAACTCAAATGATTTATGATGAAGATCATCATTTCATTTAAACCGTCTATATGCTATGAACAATGTTTGATGAATCAGTTGAATTTTTCTGATATCTCATGAACCATGTTTGGTCTAACCAAGGAACATTCATTGATCTTCAGCCCACACAATGTAGATTTACATCACTGTCTATACATGGCCTCAAAAAGAACCACTTTAATTTCAGAATGGAGAATGCTATTATAATCAAACACAACTTGTCCCAAATGGTCATTCCCAGCTCTACCAAAATTAATGATTTTGGAAAAAATCATATCCCCAATAACATGTATTGCTCTATTTTTTCAAGTCATCTATCTATGGATGGTAAGTCGAACCCAAAAAATCTGAGATCACAACACCTCATGAAGGCCTCACAAAAAAAAGATGTAAAATAAGGATATATATATAAGATTATAGAATATAGATCTCTATTAAAATTAAAAATCACATTCACATAGAAATTTCCGAACAGAAAAATAATGGATACATCCTGAACATGTGTAATGTCGGTCATGTATTCAAGTAGATTGATCAGAACCCATATCGCATTCTTTATTCTTGAGCTAGATCTCAACATATCCAAATACTATATAGAGTTATCACATCCAATTTAGAATTGAAAGTGACTGAAGTATAACTAAAGGACTATAGTTCTTATTCATGATCTATGGAAAGTATAATATTTAGAGACAAAATCAGAAAAGTCACATCACATACCTAGCCACCAAAATCAATGTCAGATACAATAAATCAACATTTTTTTTCATGGGTGGACAGCATAATTGCAATTATGAAAAAAACTAATCACATATTTCCTCCTAGATAAAAAACAAAAAAATTCAGAAAAAATAGAATACCATCCATGTATAACAACCCCAGAGAAAAATTTTCTTCATAATAAATAGATCAAATAATGTTATCGAGTTCATCATCATTTTACTATTATTGAGAAATCATCATGAAGAGAGAGATGTTCCACTGAACACTAACCCTGAAAACCATGGTCACTATTCCCTAGACTAATAATTAAAACTATGAAATGTTTTCAATAAAATTTCACTCAATTACTAATTATTTTGTGGCATTGGTAAGATGATTCCTTCTCAAGGAATCATCAACAACTTTCACATTTTCTTGGGGAATATGAAAATTTGAAAATAAAGGGCTGGGGGTACCCCACCCAACACCTATGGTGGATATTAAAATGTATTTTAGAGAATATAAAACTCAATATATAATAATTGGAATATATGGGAAACCTATCACCAAAATGGTAATTTCTTTAACAATTCAGTCCATGTATCATGGATATAAATAAATATCATGGGGTAGGTAATTATTATCGTGTGACCTATTTTTCCCAGATCCATTGGAAATGATGTGATCAACATATATAAGAACATAGCCCAAACCTGAAAATGATGCATTACATAGGAAAACATAACCCATCTCAACTTCTAGATAAGTCAACACCAGTGCAGAAGTAAAATGTAATTTCAACTCAACAAAATAATTGTGAATGTTATCAGCCCATGAAAACATCACTCCCTTCCTAGTGATAGTTTTATTTTGAAAATAATACTTCAAGAAATCAATAAAAAATGGATGATAATAACCAGATAAACCCAAGTAGATCTGAATATCAAAAACATTACATGGTTTCTGCCAAGTAATAATAGCTTTAAAATTCATATGATCCAATGAAATACCCTGTATTGAGTCTATGTGTCCCAAAAGAATCACTTTTTGAACCAAAAAAATGTCATTTTCATAACATAGCACAAATTCAATTATTTTTCTACAATTTCGGAATTGCTCTCAGATAACCCACATGATCCTCTTAAGAATGAGAGTAAACTAGAATGTTATTCACACACACCCGAACAAATATATCTACATTATCATGGAATATCATGTTTATAATGTATATTAGGAATGCATAAAAATTTGTTACACCAAATGGCATGGAATGATACTCATAATCTCTATACCTACTCTGAAAAGATGCTTTATGAATGTCAGAATATTTTATTCTCAAATTTTGATAACCAGATCGAAGAAAAATATGTGAAACCACTTCTCCAATTTCTACTAGTCAAACTAATCATCTATCCTTTCAAATGGATAATTCTTCCATAAGTTAATTCAGTTAATTTTTTAAAAATCAACACATAGATAAAGTGATTGATCAAATTTCCTATAAAAAATAACAGGTCCCACCATTGGTAACACAGATAAGAATATAAAACATCTTTCAAACAAATCAACCGACTAATTTTTTATGTACATCATTTTAAATTGTTCCACAAGGTAAAAATGAATAATTAGTGGTTGATTAAGAGAAAATAAATAACCAAATAACTGTACATATCATGCCAATGTAAAACCATAGATGTTGGAATTGAAAACATTGTAAACCTCCTTGAAAACTGAAAGGACATCATCTCTCCAAGATTTAATCCGATGATTAAAATTATAAAAATATATTACATTCCCCATCATAGGATATGAATGTACATCTCCACTCAAACTCAAGTATCACACGGACCAAATGAAATGGCACAACCCATAACACATGGTAATGGAGAAAGATTGAAGATAATATTCAATTTGGACTATATTTTTATTGATCCCATCCAAACCACGAATGATATCAAGAGGTTTCATGTCAAGGGACATAAAATTCATTGTATTCACTATAATTGATAAATAAGAAGAAAAAGTAATATAATAGAAACCCTAACATCTCTTCATTATGAGGGGTATAGGGATATGCATAACATATCAAAAATTCTCTACAGTAATATTTAAAAGGATAAAAATACAAGCCGATATAACTGATATCATGAACGAGTATAAAATATAGGAATAAATATAGATTAATATATAATGATGTTACCTCCCACATTTTCTGGACACGAATATTTCTCTTCTATATAAACTTTTTATGCCTGAAGAAGCATTGTTTTGAATTCATGTGGATAGAAACCTTTCGATCAGTAAGAATCGGATTGCACCAAATTAGTTCATAGTGTAAATGAGGCCATACAACTATATGGACATGAGAGGATATAACAGAACATATTAATGTGACCAGATTTTCTACAAGAGATGAAAATCATATTTTTTCAGTCAAAACTTGTTTTGAATTCCCATGATTTCCACAGTGGAAGGAAGTTAAAGGGCCTCAGATAGAAAATATAAGAGGATTAGAATTAGCCTACTATTTATAATGAAAATGATAGTCATCACAGATTATCTTTTCATTATAGGATCAATTAGAACTACTATATGGACAAAAAACTCATGTCATCCCAAAATTACCTTCCACGTCATGCTCAACCATCATTTCCCCATCCGGTACGTCAAAATAGAAGGAGAGATCCAGAAAAAAATCAATGAGACAATATATAGTCAAAGATACATATTGAAACTTTTAATATTAGTACTCTAATTCAATTAAATATCTGAGGAAAAATATACAACCTTAGTAAAGCATTACGCAAACTCTTCTATCGTCCTTTTAGCCTACTTGAGATTAAAAAACTCTAAATCACTATTTGGAAGTGTATTCTCTAGATATAATTGATTAGTGAAAATTTCCTTAATATACATGTATATATAAACCCTAATGATTTTTCACCATCCCCATAAATTCCAATAAACTTCTTCATGGTCCTTCCATCATGATGGTGGCACATTTTACATTATCTAAATTAAGAGTCTTTAGGAAATCAAAAAAATATATATCTTCTACAACCAATCTTTAGCCTCTTGAGGATCATTTTACAAATAGAATGTTTATCGATTTTAGATATATAATTTCACATCATGATTATAGGATAAATTACTATTTGGTTCCATAACGAGATATCGAGCAGGTATTGGTGGAGGGGCCCATCTCAGTGTTCGGGGAGGAGGCACAATAACCACAAAAATATTCTGTTCCACTAGATGATTCAATCATAGTGGTTTATCAGTTGCATCCTCCTAGAGAGTACTAAAATTTTTTCTTAATTGAATGATGGTACACAACATTAACAAAAATTATTGACATCCAAACATTACATAGATCATCAAATCAAACGAAAGAAAATTGAAAATTAATACCATCTGATAAGATATCATGATCAGGAATTCAAACTATCACAATCGAAATAGGGAAAAGAATATAATTATATCCAATTATTCCCCTAGATTTCTTTCCCAAAACACCCCTAGTAGAAGTAGGTTCTTTATAAATATTTTTTTATATTCAATAACACACAAATACCAACAATGTTTTAGCAACACAATTCAAACTACATACAAACATGAAAGAAAAACTATTAACCTACATTTGATACCATTTTGTTATCAACCATCTCAGATACCCTATAACCATTATACCCAATGTAGCTAGGAAATATCATAAAGGGAGTTTTTGATCCACCTGGTTTGGAGACAAGTACTTATAATCATGTAATATTAAATAGCGAACAAACTTTCTACAAAACAATGTCATATAAAGAATACAAGTATCTATGATTAATACACCAAAACAAGAATGTACAAAATACAAAATAATTAATTTAAAAACCAAAATAGTACATCATCAATGTACTTAGTAAATTGTATAATCATTTTACAATTTTCAGGTACTCCCAAATCCGTTGTATGATCAATCATTTCTTGTTATTTATTATAGGGTGACACAAGTGAAATTTTTTACGTTTTTGAATGTTTTTGGGCTGTGAACAGTTTGAAAATGATTTTCCCAGACTATGCTCCCTCTCTGTGGAAACAATGAAAACCCAAATTGTGGGGGGTTTTCTTGGTTATCAAAAAGATTGAAAAAACATGAGCCCTCCTAATATAAACTATGCAGCTTGAAAATACGGAGTCCATTGTTTGTGAAACATTGTGGTCCTACAAACAAAACCTTCTGTGATTTTTAATGGATCCAAAAAATAATTTTTAAAAATTCAGAACTATTATTTTATATTTTTGACTGTACATAATAAACCTACATTGGTTTATACATCATTAGAGGCTTCCACTAGGTAATTTTTTCCCTCGAAATCTATTGAAATGATAATAAAATCTGTGAGAAATATATTCAATCCCTTCCTGGTAGGTTTCCTCTTATTGCTCACTTTCTCCATTTGTCTCCAATTTTCTTCCAAGGGTTTTACAGATATTCTTGTTGTCGGAGGATATAATCACCAATGTTCTAATTATGAATCGTTGTTTTGGTTCATAGATTATCACTTTCAACCTCCTTCATTAGAGTTTCTTGATTTTGGATTTACATTATGATTTCATGTGATTCCGACATATGTGGTTCCATTTATGGTGTGAAATATGATTAACCCTAAATTTATGGATTTATATTAAATTTATTGACAATAATCAATACACCTTTTAAATTTATTTCAATTGGTTTTTTTAAATCTCAATTCTATTGAATTGGAGGATTTGGATTTGATATTGATTTTTTTTTGAAAATCTACAATTCCATTGAATTGACTTGTGTTTGTGAAATTGATAGAAAATTGTGTAATTTATCTTTTGAAATTTATTTAAGAAAATTTATTTAAAATTGGAATTTGAAAAAATTTTCCTTGAATTTATATTGATATAAACCCATTGTTTTTATCACGAAAAGAATTCATTAGATTAAATTCCCATTTGATAGTTTTTAATCGGTAATTGATATATTAAAATGAAAAAATGGGATTAATTTTATTTGAATCAGTATTAAAATAAATTACCCAGCACTGAATATTATTTGAGTACGTGAAATTATTGATAGTTAGTGAGTTATTTGGATAACTATTTTTTGACACTTTACAAGAGAAAGAAAACGTAATGCATACGTCCACAACCCTGATGGGATGGTGATGAGTAGTCTTTGAATACTGATAGTGGTATGATTGTATATACATATTTCCATGATTATTTTAATGTTTATGATATCACATATCTTAATAACTATCATACATTTTAAAAGAAAACCATGCTTCTAGTTGTTTGTGTTTGAAATATATGACATTTGTATTGAAATTTTTTCACTCAATCCTTATGAATTTAAATAATTTTTTAATAAATTGTTTATCAATCCATTTTTTAAAGTTATTTGCATCATTTGGATTGTAAATCCTGATCAGGTTTCTTTTAAAATTCCATGTCCATTTATTTAAAATTTCCACCATTATTGTGATAATTTAATGTAGCAAATTATTACAGAAATCCATGGTGAGTCCCCAGTGGACTTTTAGTTCACACCCTACAAAGCCTTCTGGTGTTTCTTTATTATCATTTTCCAGGTTCAATTTAGGGTAAATCACCATATGGAGGTAGATATTGTTTCTAATTCTTGGGTTTATTGAGTCGATTCCCTTGGAAAATGGGTTGTTACCATATTTCTAGCTTTTTTTCTTATTATACATTTTGTTTTTTATTTTTTCGTGACTGCTAGAATTGTTCTTCGTCTGTATTTTTCCTTTTATTCATAGTTATTTTTTATCTTTCTTCCTTTATGTCTATAGAAAAATCATTCAAACTTATATATTGTACGACGTCGTGTGTTTGTCACCAAACCGTAATGACCAGGAATGCACTTTGTGCCATGTCATGATTTGTCTAAGAATAATGGTACAAGGGTTTCAGGGCTGATACTTTATTAATTGGTACTAAAAGAGGATACACATCTTTTATATATGTTATTATACATTCATGTAATCATTTTGGGACATAACTGGTAGTTGTAACTGAGTTCCATGCCATATCTCACCATAATGATCCTTAATTCACTAGTGGTGGTTTGAGAAATATGTATTGATGTTTTTTCTAGTATAATCCCTAATTTTTATTTGGATATATTGAAATCCAAATCATGTTTTTCTATATTTTAGGATTAATTGTACCGTTTTTCTATGTTTGGGTGTTATTCTGATGTCTTCCACGTTGCTTACTAATGGTGTGTAGAATTATTCCACTAAATAGACATGAAAATCAGATCAAAATGGAGTAAACCAATGAAAAACATCAAGAAAAATTTCTCATGGACCCAAGATTAGTTGTGGTGACTGTGAACAGTATCCATGCTTTGGGACAATCACCAGTACTAGTTCCCATTGATGCTCTAGTCGTCGAACCTCATAGAGATTTTTTATAGAATCATTTTCAAGTGTTCATTCTCTAAGGGCCACACAATTTAAATGGCACCAATTATCCTAAATGTGTATAAGGAATGATTTAGTGTGTTATTTATCTCTTTGAGTTCTTGGATACACCAGTTCAATTCAAGGTGATGTATCCCACCTGAAAACTTGAGGGACTAAGCAGGAGATGGAGGGACAAAGTTGGAATTTTAGAGTTGAGGGGATGAATTTTTTCCGCAGAACAAATTATGTTAGTTCCATCAATTTACGTAGTAATAATGATGAATATAGTGGTGGTTATCGATATAAGGGTTTATTTGAAAACTATTAGTTCTTTAAAAATACCATTAATTTTATATCAATGATTCATACCTAGGATTTATAAGAGTGGTCACATTGAGGTACCCATGATATGTGGATCTTCTAGATTCTGAGGTAACATGATGAATGTTTTCATGTATTTTTTTCTACATGTAGTTGTATAGGATCATCATCACCTATTAAAACAATAGTTCAATCAGATTATTCATAATCCAATGGGTTCTAGACAATGAAATTCAGATCGTGAATTCTTCACATTGTGTAAGAGTATAATAAGGAAGAATATATGGGTCCAATAACTATGAGATGTAACATAACTACTGATTTTTTATTAGTGAAAAAATTAATTGACACTAGTGCATCTCATTTTAATATTTCAACCAACATTGTAAATATCTCTTAATATGCCTGGGAAAATATTATCTTATGTGATAGATACTACTACGCCCTTTAGAATAAAAAGAGATTTGGGTCTCTATAGTACAACTTTTGTTTTATTGATTTTGAATATCAATATTACTTGGGATTTTCTATTTATTGACATAAAACATCTTTAAATCATATTTAGGATGGATTGTATCATTACAATATTTCACGGATTTTTTTATCACCGATGGATATCATTAAATGTACAAAATAGGATTTTGTGAATAATTCTAGGAGAATTGGACCTACGGTCGAGTAGATATTGAACATATTATCAATAGTTATGTAATGTGACATCAGTATTTTATTTTGATATGGGAAGAGAATATTTGAGTGGTGAACTCCCAACAATTTTCATTGAGTTTCCTTAAATTTTTCCTTCTTACATCTCTGGTTTTCAGAAGATAAGAGATGTATAGTTTACTATCTATTTAGTACCATGTACATCAACAATTTATATTCCTTATTACTACATGGAATTAGGTAAAATAAATGAGATGAAGGCTTATATGGATGATAAATTAGAGAAAGGATTTATTCACTGGATTATTTCAACTTTGGAGGTTCTAATTGTCATTTTTGTGATAGTAGATGGTTCACTTTGTCTTTGTGTTTCTTAGTAGAAACCAAATTTAGTCATAGTGAAGAAAAAATATTCATAATCACGGATTGATGAACTTTATTACTAGTTGAAAATGGAGAATTCGTTCTTGAAGATTGATCATTGATATGGTTAGCGTCAGTTGAGGATTAAATAATATTCCATTTAGAAAACCTCCTTTTTAGTGTAGGTATAAAAAATATGAGTTCTTTGTAATACCACTTAGTATAACCAATGTCCCTACAGTATTTATGGATTTGATGGAAATTATTTTAAATGGGTACCTTGATAAATTCATGGATATATTTGTAGATGAAATCCTTTTTAAAAATATTTACATAGTGGATCATTTGCGTTGTATTAGTGTAGTCTTATGATTGTTGATATATCACTAAATTCATGACAAGATTATGAAATGTGTTTTACGGATTCGGGATGTGCTTTTCTCAGTACATTGGTGTCCAAACATGGTATTTTACTTTATCAAATAATGGTAAAATATATTATGGAATTATAAAAACAATGGAATTTTCTTAATATTTAAAACATCATAGGTTTAAGTGGGAATTAATTCCACTTCATTATGTACATTGCAATGTGGGATTCTCTAGAGGCCACCTTAACATAGAAAGGTGTAATATTTTCTTGGAATAAGATAGGTCGAAATTATTTTTTGGAGTTGATATTACTTTTTACTAATCATCCAGTGTTGACACTCTCAAAATATGGGTTGGGCTATTTGGTCCTTTGTGATGCCTTAGGTTCAGGTTTGTGCTATATTTTTATGCATGTTGATAATGTTGTTTCTTATAGAACACCTTAGATTTGGAAGCATGAGAATAATGACCCTACCCCTGAACTTGATATTGAATATATCATACATACACTTAAGAGTTATTGGAATCACCTTTTCTGATATGAATTTCCCATATTTTCTATAAAACATATCTTTTATTATATTTTATCTATAAAATATTTGAATCCTTTCCAATGTTATTAGGATGAATATAAGGAATATTTTAGATTCAACAAATTCTATTCCCCATTTAAATTGGATTTCATTGTAGATCCATTTTGTATAAATATTATGAACTAGTTCTAGAAAGAATCATCAGAAGAGTGCAACATAATGGAATGTTTTTACATATCTGTACATTTGGGTGTGGTAATGAGTAGCCACAGTTTCATATTCCAGTGTTTAGATGACATATGATCTTCTCAAAATGATTTTATATAAATAGAATTTTGATGTTGGGTTTCATAGCACTATAGAATCTCATTAATGTGGGGATACCATGGATGAATGCTATTTCTCCACCATGGGTATTCAATGCAAGCAGACTCTCTTTGGTATAATGTAATCCGAAATGGACGATGTGGTGGGGGATTAACTTAATACCTAGCATGATCATCACCTAGGAACCAAGAATATGTTTTATTAAATGTGGCATGGATTCTAGTGTCTATTTATGAGGTTTGGCAGTTTTTTTATCTTTTCTTGTTTTCATACAAGTAAACTAGTCATGGTTGAGAATAATAAACCTATGGGGTTACTTCAATGACTTCCAATACTAAATTGGAAGTAGGATGATATATCTATGATTTTTTTTGGGATCTAGGTACTTAGAGAAATAAGATTGTGTGGATGGTTTTCATTGGTAGTTTTAACAAATAAACTCACATTATACCCATTTGTGTTACAATGAAAAACGAAGAGTTGGGTGAACTCGATATGAAATAAATGTTTCATTTGTATGATGTTTTATTTGCAATAGTTTTTATGGTGATCCTTGGTTTAGAACATGCTTTTTTAGAGGAATTTAGGAGGCAATTAGATCTCAAGACCATTTGTGTATGGTATTCAATTCATAGTCAGAAGTATATTCCGAAAAAGATATACATATTATTGAGGATATGTCTCATTTTACTGTTCTTGACACTGTTTGTGCTTTAGATATTAATACCCAAAGATTATTTGAAATTTTTCCCTATTAATTTATTCTTTTTGATATTTTTTATTTGATGAATCATTAATGATACATCATTTTATATTAATGAAATATAATTGGATTGTGTTATATTAAACACCAAGATAATCGTGCAATACAAGAAATATAATCTTTATCAGGATATATACAGAACAATGAGGTTATCTTGAATTATAGGCAAAAATGACATTCCATGATGACTTTCATAACATGCAAGACAAAGGCTTACAGAATAATAATTTATTATTAAAATATTATTTATGAATATTATAAAAAAACTGACATGAAATTAGAGGTTATTTATAGTATTAACTAATTTATGAAATTATATCTTTTGAACAGTATATTATGAAGTCAAAGGATAACAATTATTTATAAATTAATTTTAAAACTGATTAAATATAAAATAAAATATGTGTATATTCAAAAATATATTTCACCGAATGAAATTAAATTATCATTTATATCATTAAATGAATGAAGTACGAAAATTACTTTCACATAGGTCCAACATGGCTTACGTTACACACAACACCAACATTGCGTATGGTACCCACAACACTGAGTTGGAATATGTTACATGCCACACCGATGATTATACGAACATTATTCTATTGCTATAATTATAATTTGATATAATTATATCCAAGCCATTAAAATTAAATATACGAATTATATGAAATTCATTTGAAATATTGTTTGTCATTCTGTTATATAAATAAAATATATTGATAATGAAAGATATGTTATTTGGTAATGTGATTTTATGTTTTTAAATAATTTTTTATCAATTTAAAATAATTTTATAATGTAATTAAATCTAGACACATTTAGATATTTAATTTGAGAGAATAAAGTTTATTTTTTAGTTTAAAATGTTGAAATTTTCTGAGGATCAATTTTTGGGATATTTCTGGGATACATTATTTTTGTTTTCATAATAATCAATACTAAATGATATTATTAATTTCATTTAAGGTAAATATAAATGAATATTAAATCTATTAATACAATATTATTCATTAGAATAAATTTTTCATTAATTTTTAATATAAAATCATTAAAATGTTTTGAACTTTTTCAACTTTTAAAGCACGTTATTTCAACTCGTCTACCGGATTAGAATCAACCTTAACATTTACTCTTCTATGATTTGAAATTTGAAAACCAAAAATATACCATTTTATTTAGTATAATATTCATATTCTAATAATGTGATTGAAATTTTCAAACAAATTTTTTTAAGAGTGATTAAAATTTATCACAGTTATTAATGAATTTTTAAGTTTAATTAGGGAATAAAACATATAATTACGGGCCCAAATAACCTATCCACATTTCCATTACCTATTAGATATCTATAGATCGACCACACATCTTCCATTATTTACTTAGGTTGGATTTTTATGAATTTTTTATGTAAGTACATGTGTTTGCCTATCTTTTTTTAAAATTCCATGCGATTTCTTTTCCATCCCTTAGAATAGTCATCACATCCCTCTATTATTTAAAAATATAAAACCTCTTAAGATTAGAAAATCCATGAAATTAAACATCAAAAAATATCCCTTCTTCCTAGAATCCTTCCCTTGGTCATAAGGCAATCTAAGGAATTGTTTTTGCACAAACCCAAATAAGTTACCCAATTAAGAGTCAACATCTTATATGAAGTCATATATTTGATTTTCCTTATACACTAAAACCATATCCCATTACTATATGATTATATATAAACATCTGTATTCGCAATATAATAGGATTTTTTAGGTAAATGGGTTCACCTACACTTAAAAACTACTCCATATATTGTGTTACAAACAAAATGTATCTTTATACAGTGAATTACATCCTAATGAAATGATGAATGTTAATTTTTTTCATTACCACCTACAATAGTGACCATTAGGATTGAAAATCCATTTATATATTTCATATATTAAATTCATTATATATTTATGATTATGTGTTCTTTTTTATAATAGATATGTTTTTTGTTTCTATTTTGTGGTAATATGATAATTTCGTATGAGGAAGTGTGGACAACCACATCCTCAAAGCAATATTAATCGTTGATATACCAAAAGGAGTGTATTAAGGATATATTTAGTGAATATATAGGACATATAATATATAATAAATCTAATTTAACAATGATATATATGTATTTATATATATATATATGTATTTTACTTCAATTTCTTAAACATGCAAATTAAATTAAAATTGAGTTCATCTGTATGTTTAGACTAATGTCTCAAGGAAATGTGTATTCTATTTCTTACTTATATATTATATTTATTATTATAATAAAAATAAAATGTATATATATAATATTTATGTCATGATATAAATTCCTTAAATTATGATATTATGTATAAATACATATATTATAACAAATTAAGACACATGCACAAAATAAAGAAAATATTAGTTGAAGTGAAACCTTAACATAGGATTTTCAATAGGAGTGTAATATAAGTTCATAATAAAACCATATATTTTATTATATTTAATAACATATATATATTAAATAATTATATTTATTATATACATAATTTTAACAAGTACAATGAGAGTTAAGACTCGTGTTATGTAGATTTCATAACACTTTTTATTATAGTGAGATACATGCTATGCTCACAACAATTTCCATTTGTGTGGTGTTAGTACTTTCCATGATTTTATTATATGTATCATATACCCAAATATTTTGGTATTAAATATATTTTTTATGAACATTCACTCATGGGGTTTATGTTTCAAAAGTTACCAAATCGGTAAAAATGATTTGTATGAATTTTTTTCTTTGAGACTGATGTTTTGTTATCTAAATACACTATTTTTTGAGGTATATATAATTCCACTTTTAATTTTATATCATTAATATTTTTCATTACATTATATTATATGCTTTATGTAATTTTAATTTCTTATATTGGGAGTATGATCCAATTCTAACAAGTCATAAGTGTTAATTGAGATAATCCCATCTCCTTTTGAAATTGTTTACATTTATGCTTCCATTGATGAATTATTTTGATCCATATCTCGTGAATTTAATTAATTTTATTCTCTTATATTTTTTAATGTTATATTCTTGTAGTGGTACCATTATATACTCATTGGAATATATGATAGTTAAGAATGTGTATTTAGGAAAGCTAGAATTTACCCTCTCTTTAGTCAGAAATCTACATTCCGTCAAAACCATGTATTCCTAAAATGGTTTCCAAGAATTTTATACCAATATACTATTTTTTATTTTACAATTTTTTTCAAAGGAATGTTATTTTCACTTTCTGATAAGTGTATTTTAGATCCATTTTACTGTTCAAAAGGGAAATTCATTTTACCTAAGATAAAATGTACATATTTATCTTCCATATAACCATTGAAGCACTATTTTAATGTTTAATGATTATTTTGTTATGAAAATTTTTCAAATATATATTTTCAAGGAAATTTATTTCAAAATTCATTCAAACGACTTTTATAAATTTTCATGTAAAATAGTTTTCAAAATGTTATCCTGATTAATTTATAAATTTTTTTGTAAAATTTATTTCAAGACATTTTCATTATTTATTTATTATTTTTAAACATATTTTCAAGGAAAATGGAATGGAAAATGTTTTCAAGATTATTTTTTCTTTTTTTTATAAAAAATGGATTTCAAAACGTTTTCAAGCTTTAGTTAAAAATTTTGAATTTATTTTAAAGTAAAATGGAATTCAAAAATATTTAGGATTAATTTATAAGCATTAAAATTATTTCAAAACAATTTATTTTAAAATAAATTTCAATAAATATCCATAAAGATTCAAAAAAAATTGAATAAAAGGGTTTTAAAATGTTTTAATGAAATTGTTATATATTGAAAAGTTCTGCAAAGGATATCAAGAAATTATTATAATTTATAAAGTTATATTATATTAAAATGATTATCAAATGGTATTATATATTTAAAATAATTTTCAAAGAAGAGAGGCTTGTTTCCTCATTATTTTTTTAAATTTAATTTTTTCCATATATGATGATATTTTGTGATGTTACTCTTGACATCAGTGGAAATAATCTTAATGTATCATACATATCCTTTCTATGAATGTGTTATTATAAATTTCAAAATCTTTATAAACCCCCTTTCTCTTTTACAGGTTTTATGTTTTTGAAATCTGTTTCTCATTAAAAGGTTATATTTTTCGAAATCCATTTCTCTTGATCAATTCATGATTTTTTTGAAATGATTATGAAACCTTTATCTCTTCCATAGGTTATGATATGTATTCAATATTAGGATTCACATTTAATATCATGCGTTATGATATAATTTTTTATGATTTTGTGGAACATGTATGTGTAATTTCACTATGAGATGGGTGGGACAAATATAAGGCCCCATCATTAAACATTACATAATCTTGATTTTTTTTTAAGAATTGACATTAAGGATCTTTTCATGTTTATATTTTTAGAGAATTATTCTACAAATATTATATTACATATCAAATATTACATTTTAGAAACTTTTATTCTCTCGACTTTTTCACACAACAATAATCACTTTAATTAAAATCAAAAATTATTTTCTTGATATAAATCATATTGATTTCTTAATTTTTCTTACCCATCCTTATACCCTATGAAAATCATTTAAAAAACTTGTTATGAGCATAAAATCTCAGTAAGGGTTATAAAATAATCAATGAAAACATTAGTCCATAACTACATACAAAACATTTCAATCATAAAACATAATTTATTTTATATACCTCATAAAATCAAAATATTTATGAATAAAACATAGAAATCATAAATAATAAACATAAATTTTCTAATTAATAACATAAAAACATTTTATATATCACGGTTATATAGGGTGTTGCATTTGGAATACCCATGAGAATATATTTCATAAATCTCTTAGGAAGAACATTAGTGTTTATCTCTGTCACATTTCCAAATCCATTAGAGTTATATCTTGGGATAACCCACCCTCATCTTATCATATAACCACATGTATATGTAAATAATTCCCGAGAACCATAATATAATCATAACACACAAAACAATCATAAACAAAAGATAACATTCTATTATTGTAGTCACAATATATTATTTCTATATATTAATATAATCAATCATTTCTTAAAAATATTTCTAATTACAAAATATGTAAAAAATGTAAATGGTATTTATTTTCCTTTTAAAAGCATTAAGACTTGTTAATAAAGCAAAATATCAAATAATGTTCACTGTGGTGGAAAGGTCATTTTCACTATGTACGTTAAAAAGAAATATTAACTTTTTCATTTTTAAAATACTTTGTAAAACAAAATATTACTTTTGATAAAATTTGAATGAAATTAAAATAAAAAGTGTATAATTATACACCATATAAAATATGGGCGTGTGTAAAAAAACATGGCTCAATGAAAGGAGATTAATACGAAGTCCCTTACCATGAGTTTGAATTGCCTAGTTAATTATTTATGTCTATAAATAATAGACATAAGTTTTTTTATAATTGATTCAAAAACCTTTTTCAAATTTATTATTCCTTCTATATCACTTATTACTATGTAATAACAATTATATAATTATTCTTTTT
Source organism: Viscum album (assembly GCA_963277665.1). Lineage (NCBI taxonomy): Eukaryota > Viridiplantae > Streptophyta > Magnoliopsida > Santalales > Viscaceae > Viscum > Viscum album. The sequence goes on along the minus strand of CAUJRU010002382.1, from coordinate 13,585 downwards.
CATATGAGTTGTTTTGTCGATGTATGATACTTGAGTCAAAATGAACTTTTTATAATTTCAAATTGTCTATGTGGTAAAAAGGTCATTATCTCAAAAATATTATTAATTTTATAAATATAATATATATCCAGGGTATATATGTATTTATAATTTTATATAACATTTGGAGATAATAAATGAAATGCACCGTTCATAGGGACGATATGTTGTACATACACATGAATGCATCATTCATTTTTTCATATTTAATGGAATTAAAATTAAATGATACATAAGTATAATATAATTCTAGTATAATATAATATTTTAAATATGTTACATATTTTCATTAATACCATCTTTTATGCGTTCAATGAATGCCCTGAACGAGTCATGTCACTTTGAAGAGGTTGTAGTCTGCACTTCCTCAATTGAAATTATTGTATTTAAACATAATGGAAATCATAATGGTATGATGTAAATGAAAAATAATGAATCATAGAGATAATATAAATATCATATAAATATCATATATAAATACAGTGCCATCATAATTGACACCATGATATGTGGTAGGGGAAAATTGAACAATCATCATTTCGGGAGGTAGTGGTTCGTCGTACATAGAAATAATGTGTTCATATCCGTTAGATGTATGTGTGTAAGTTTATTTAAAATAAATCTCCTAAAAACATCCTAGTATATTTATGAAACTCTTTTTGTTATGTAATCATTGAATAAGAATAGAAAAGTGAGTGAAGAAGTAATGTAATAGGAACAAACTTTAGAGAAGACGCAACCTCTTAAAACATGTAACTCTCTTTGATTTTAGCCTTAATGATTTCATGAGTTAACTTATGCACAAAGTAGGGCTTCTAGGAGTATGCGAGGGATGTTGGGAGATTATTTGATCAAAATATATATGATCCACGGGGAATGATAGGTGTGAATAAGTGGGTGTAGGTGGTGGGTTTTTTAAGAGAGAGAAGGCCCACTTTAGGAATGTCTAAAAGTATTAATTTATTATTAATTCAATTTCAATGAAAAATGGTCCATAATAATATAATTATTTTATTATAAACATTTGTTAGAATAAAAATAATTCAATAATTTTTAGACAAGTTTTTATTATTTTTTTATTCTTATTTTTTGGATTAACCTTTATTTTACCCATTTTAATCATACTATGATATCATGTTAAATAAACATTTTTGGATAATCTATTTACGATATCATGCCAAAAGAACAAAAAAATCATTTATTACATATTTATACTTTTATTAACCATTTTTCCAAATAATAATTTTTTAAGAATTTAATAACATTTAATGAACTATTTTATATTTTAAGTTATGAATTATGTCAATTTTGGACAATATTCATATATGATTTTTTTACCAAAAAAATAATAACAACCTGATTCATTATATAAAAAAATTAAATATAATATAATATTTCAATATCATCCGTAAAATTCATGGATGACATTAAATTAATAAAATTACATTTATTTTAACATTTATAATATCATTTATTAGAATCCATTATTACTAAAGCTCCTACTACATCATCATTGTGTCATAATTAAATTTATTTATGTAATGTATAAAAATTATAAATAAAATATCATGACTTAAAAAATATTTTCATATTTTTATTGACTACTTATAGTTGATGATATCACATATATGGAATTATATAAATATTGTTTTAGTAAAGAGGTACATTTTTATATTATTTGTATCAATACATTAAATTAATTCTTATAAAATGTCATCATCACTCCAATGTGAATCCATGGGGTCCCAAAGTAGTCTCAAAGATTCCCATGTTCAGATATATCTCATCCAATAGGATTATGATATATGTCAGGATAGTTTTATATTATAATAATTTAATTTGTTTACCCTTATTTACAATATTTACCTTTTAATGATGGATAATTAGAATAATTTCTAAAGTAAATATTCATTATGTTTAAAAATAAAAGGAAAATATTTACACAATTTGGACTATTGGATTCCAAATGTGGAATCCATATTTTAAAATTCAAAACACATACGTTTTAGTAATTAATTTAAAATTATTTCTCAATTTCATAACTGAAAACTATGTCTGTAAGAGGTAATAACTTTAAAAATATTGACATGTATTTAAGCCTAATTTCAATGGAAAATTATTTCCAATGACCAAAATTGGAATAAATGAAACAAAATACAATTTAAATTTATGAAAATAAATTTACAACATAAATATATATATAAATTAAACTAAAATTCAATTTTGAATTAAAATGAAGCTTATTAGACTATTCATTAAAAAATGAACGTTATCAAGAAATTACCAAAAATTTAAACTATGTAATTTTTATGGTCCCTCTTTTCTAGAAGATGTTTAATTTATCAAAGAGAATATAAAAAGTGAAAAAAAAATATTTAAAAAGGGATCTCCATTAAAAGGAGGAAAACTGACCTTCTAAAAACATTAGACTATTTCATTCTTAAAATAAGATATTTGAATCATCTAATATTCATTGGATAAAAGTAAAAAAATTAATAATAAATATTTTAAATGATAATATAGTTAATTATATTAATTCCCACCAATACAAATGCTATGACCTAACTACCATTTATAATAATATTATTATTATTTAATTTTACAGTATAAGTCAATGTTTTGTGGAACGTAAGATTTCAAGGTAATCAGTTGTAACATGACGAGTAAGGTATCAGAAAAAGAATCCACTATAACATAATATTAATATCTTATTCATAAATATTAATCGATATGAAAATTTATTATTATATAAATACCTATGTTGTTACATCATTCCCCACGTTTTGAAATTGCATCCTCAAAATTATAAAATTGGCCCTGAAAATATCCCTGAAAAGGCCACATAAAAAAACTCAATAAAAATATCACATTAATAGAAATAAAGAAAACTAAAAAAGGTCAACCAATATAACACATACTAGGATTCCATGTAAGAAAACATGGATATGGAATAATAAATAACTCTCATAGATTGATAGGAAGTGATTGAGAATTTGATCATAGAATGTTAACCCCCAAAATACCATAAATTTTTGGGTGTGTAAATGTCTGATGATAAATGAAAACATATATTTTTTTCCATTAGGATCATTTTCATTGAGTTGAATAATTTTATTAATACGTAAACTAAGATCATAGTGAATAATACTTACATTAAAATTAGTGTTTCTTCCTTTAATAAACATTCCCCACAAGTCATATTTTCGCCAAATGATGAGTATTCAAGATGAATCAACATATAGAGAATCCCATAATCAAAAAAATATTAACTATTTATTCATCTTATGTTGAAACATTTACTAGAACCAAAATGGCTAGTATAAGATAAAATAATCCACAAAAAGAATAATCCTTTTAAAAAATAATGTAACACCTCTAGATTTTATGAAAAATATTTTTTTTCATATCATTAATGTCTTGTGTTGTACGCTACAACAAAAAGAGATTGCACATCACGAATCCTTGACTTTCTTTTCATTACACGCAATCATGACCGTCCTCGATAGCATGTGTAGTACGCAATACCGAGTTTCACTAAACAACGATATGCTATTAAAATATTATTAAAACTAGCCATTATGAATAGTAATAACCACTTTTTGAAATTTTGTAAATTTTGTTTTTCAAAATGGACTTTAGTTTTTGATTCAGAATATCGAAATTATCTTAGGGTGAAATTTTGGTACTTTTTGGCTAACTTTCATTTTCTGATAAATAGTGAAAATTACTAAATATTAAATTAAAAAAAAACCTTTTTAATCGAAATAATTAATAGAGATAAATTATTAATTTGAGTGGTTTTAATGTATATTTAGAATATATTTTTATAGTTTAATACAATGTTGGTCATTGGATGTAATTTTACATTTAAACCAAACATAAATAAGTGTCAATCTTTTGATAGTTATTATCTCTTAAGAACACACTATTTGTTTTGATGATGGGAATTAATTTTTAAATTAATTAATGCAACTAATATGTTTTTAATTTGGTAAAATAGACATAATTTTTGAGTTCATAATATTAAATATAACTTAGGCCTAATTTTTTGTATTTTTCTGGAAACATTCTTTTTTTGATGAATAGTGAAACTACTAAGTGGTAGTTAAAAAAAAGATTTTTTCATAAAACTTAATTTTACCACTTCTGTGATTGGAATTTAAAAAATACGAGACACGGTTGATGTCAGTAAGTAAAATGTGGATCAATGAGATGAAAATAATTTTTGGTGAATAGTATCTTTTTACTTTTTTTACCACGGTTAAAAGTAAATAGGGTAATTAAGGGTAACAATGTAATTATTATTACCCTATCACATGTTCTAATTCTACTGGATAAGTGTAATTCGACCAAAAACAACCTTAGGAATAAAATATGACCATTTAGGCCCACTTGGATTAGATTAGGACATTTATTATTAATTTATTTAAAGAAAGGTTAAAATATTTAAAATCAATGTTTAATAACTAAATCATTTTTAATATAAGGATATACATAAGATAAATTCGACTATAAATATTCATTAGAAAGATAAAAATATTTCTTAAATAATGATATTTTATTTGTAATTTTTGGACATTAAAAAAGTTAATTTATTTATGACACAAAGATGATGCAGTAATTATCTTATTAATGAAATATTGACATAATAGATGTTATAAATACCCAAATAAATGTAATTTAAGACTTTTTATGAATTAAACTAATTTTATAGGTTAATATGACATGTTATTATTGATTTAATTTACTTTTTTTGAAATAATAATTTTGTAATGATTTTCACAAAAATAAATTACAAAATAGTTTCAAAATTGACATAAAATAGGTTTTAAAAAAAATATGATATTATTAATTGTTATTTTATTCTTAAAAATCTAAGGATCAGACAAATGACTTAGATAAGGCTATATATTTTAATAATAAACAACTTGGGGTTCGTTTGGCTTGTTATAGTTTGTTTATTAACCTTATAGTATAAGAACACAAGAAGAAACTGTAAAAGTAAAATTATTTAACTTAATGTTAATTCTAAATGATAAGGTTTCAATTGGAACCTAAACTTATATAAATTCTATTGGATGAGAGTATTTCGACCCATCCCCACCTTAGCTTCTAAATAAATCAATTTGGCACTATTTAAAACCGAATTTGGCTTTATAATACAATAATATTTTTGGTTTTTCTAAAGGAGCCCCTCTCCTCCCTTATAAAAGGGAACCTCCTCCCTCTCTTCCTCACACCACTTTGAGCCTTCAATATCGGCCATTCTCTGCAAAATTCTCTTATCCACTTCTCTAGAAACATCCTAGAGGTTTTGGTATTCTTCAAAGACCAATTTTAGTGCCTTAAAGAAGTGGACTCAAAGAGGCGCTTCAAAGAAGAGGTAATGTCTGTTACCGATTCTTTCAACTTTATTTCATTTCCAATTATTCTTTTTAGGTTGTTTCATTATGAAATAATAACATCAGTATCACTCATATACTGATATGTTATTATAAGTATGAAACAACCCTATTTAACCATCTATCCATCCTATGGAAAACGAAATCAACGCGCGTGCGTACGAAGGGAATATCGTCTCCACGACGCGATGAGATTCATTCTCCACGTTAACCATTCATGAATGATTATAAAGTATATATAATAATTAATCATTAAATATATGACATAATAATGATACTGAATTTATGTGTATATATATTTTTATTTCATCTACTTAATTCCATTCAACTCAATAAGGAAACGAAAACAGCGTTCATGCATACGTACGACCTACCGTCTCCAGGAACGGTGTATTTCTTTCCATTTATAGATCTATTATAAATATGTATATTATGAATATATATTATATATAAATCATTTTTTATATTCTGGAATTAATTAATCATTATCTATGTAATCATATGAATAATTACAAGTCAAAACACGGACGACAAATGAAACGATTTTACCCAAAACACTCTTTAACATGGAATTTACAAAAGAACAGGTAATATAAAGTCATAAGTGAACCATATATGATATAATAACAATTAATATGATTCTTTTATAATTCAATGACATTATATAAATCATTATACAGGAGGTTTGGATACGTATGAAGCATATCGTACCTAAGGTAAGGGATAATTTTTCAAATCTCATTTTTATCCGAGATTGCTTATTCGTAAGTATTTACTGGGTTTATTTCTATCATCCATGTCAATGTTTTATAAAATTATTTTCATGTATGTTTAAAGTAATTTTTACCCATTTTATGTCTTTTACTACATGGTATGTAATGAATTTTTCTTTTATTTACATTACGCGGTACTTTTTTGACTTTTCTGGAAAAAGTACGAGAAGAATGTTTTTTTACTTATACGGCACAAACGAATTTTTACGGTTTTATAAATCCTTATTTGCATGAAGATTCCTTCAAAAGATGTCATGACTATTTTCAAAAAAATCTCTTTCTTTTAAAATAGCATGACGTTTTGTGAAAAGAAATTGATTTTGAAGAAGAAAGGATATTATCCTCAAGAATTCATTTCAAATGTTTTATCAAAACCATTTTCCATCTAAGATGAAATTATTTCATATGTTTGTATTTCATGTTTAATGACTCTATAATTTACATGATTCGATTTTTTTATGATGAAATGTCTCTTTTTTATATGGATTATGAAATGATGGGATGATGTTTATGAAACCCATTTTATTCTTTGGGTTATGATGAATGTTCTAAGTTTATTTTGTGGCACAAGTAAGAATTATTTCATTATGAGATGTGTGGGACCAATATCTCCCTCTAATTCATTGGGTAAAGATTTATATCTCATGATATAGATATGGCTAGAATGGAAAGTTAAACTGGTTCAGTAATACAAGACTGGAACGAAGAGTGAACTCTATTTAGAAAGGGACTTTTTCCACTAAGATGTTCTTGGAAGCAATGCATTGGGTACTATGGAAATCATGAAATGTGCTGAATGGTTGCCACAATTACATTTTTTACTCCCATTCTATTTTATCATGCTTAATGTTTCTTTATGATCTATTCCTTACGTACTTCCATGTATTATGTCATTGCTCAAGATTTTGATTTTTAAACATTATGTTCGTGTTTTTAAGATCAAATGTATATGATTTTTTTATTTTATCCATGCTTACCCTTACTGAGAATTTTAGCTGACCCTTTATATGTTTTCTTTTCCCCATGATATAAAGAAAGTTTTTAGGTAGGAAAAAAATAGGGGAAGATCGATATGAGAGATGTTGAAGATCTTTTAACAGGATTAGATGTTTATATTTTGAGTTTCCAAAGACACCATACTATTACGTTCCTTGTGTGTCATTTTTTGTTTTGTATTAAGTACTCCGCAAAAGTAATGTAATGTCCATTTATGTCATGCTTCGAGTCACTACAGTTGGTATCATAGGAAAGGTTTAGTCAACCTTTGGAAACTAAGATGCGAGAACTTTAGAGAGATCCCTAGAGATATTTCTATAGTATGTCTAGGGATGTCCCTAAGGATAAGTATACGTATAGGATATAGTCCTAGAACTACATTAACAATCTTAGAATTTAACCTAAGATGTTAGATATTGAAGGCACTCCCCCTTTAATATGTTTTTTTCCCTAGCATGATTTTTTCCTCTCACACTAATCTGTTTGGATTTTAGAAAATGGCTGGAAATAGGAAGATTCATGATAATGGAGGATATGACGGACAATGGAATGATATTCTTCATGAGCAACCAAATGAAATAGGATTTGGAAGTCCAAACATCATTATTATGCGGAATCAACAATCTCATAATATGATCAATAAACTCAAATTTGGTAAGTTTCCTGACTCGGCTAATAAGAGAAAGATGGAGTTTCATGATGATCATAGAGGAAAGAAAGTTCAATTTTTCTCATGTAAATCATTTGGGAAGAGGCATCAGGGAGATTGTTTCAAAGGAACTAGAAGATGCTTTGGGTGTGGAAATGAAGGACACAAAGCCAGTAAGTGAAAATGAAAAGGTTCAGTTAACACCATGCACAAGGATAATGGTATTGCTACGACATTAACAATGATTAGATGTTTTAAATGTGGAATGTATGGGAATTATGCAAACCAATTCCCTATGGGAAAATCTCATGAAGAGAATCAGCATGGTCATACGGGTAGTATTTATGTGGATGATTGATGAAGAGACTACAAATAAAATATGAGAATAAATAAATGATGAAGCTCAGCTAGTGGTTTAAGAAGTTATTGGAATGATTGTATGTTTAAATAGAATAATATATGGTACTATGGAATAAATAGACATCTAAGGATTGTTACACTGTTGTATTTCCTTGAGTTTTGAAAGTGTATGATTAATGGTACCAGTATCCATGAAAGGTTATTCAGATATTTTTGGAATGTATATGATATGCGCATAATGAAGGGATAAGGAGAAAATTAAATGTTTGATAGTATTCATGAGCTCATGATTGATATAAGTATAAGGTTATATCATGGTTTGAGTATATATAATTTTTTGTATTTTGGTTTGTGGAACGAGTTAACTTTTGACAGCATTCAAGTTTTCACTAAGGTTTAATGGGTATTCATTTTTCAATAGAATACATGATTAAGGTATTCAGATGATTGGAATGTGACCAACAAGATATATGGGGGATAAATGATGGTATTCACACGCTTGGTTGATGACATTTCAAGTAATCGTTTTTTTATACTATGAGGTTGGACTAAAGTATTTTGGATAATCCTAACGATTGGAATGGATTTTGTTGGACATAAGTTAGTATTGTTTAAGGATATAAGTTTTTTTCCGATATTATTTATGGGATGTTATATTAATGTAGTTTTATAAAAAGGGGACAACCTGCAGGACGGGTGACAACCCATCGCGTCGCTCAAGGCTGTGGGAATCGAAACCACAACTGAAGTGCGACTGGCCTTTATCACCTACCACTAGCCTATAGGAAGCCCCTGGTTAGTGGAAAGTAGTTTTATTTTATTAAGCGGTATTATAAATAAAGTATAAGTCCATTGTTGAAACCATATACGATTAATCTCACCATAATATGGAATTATAACTTTTGCTAACATTTTGTTTGAAACAAATGGAATGACCGATCATTCTATCACATGATCTGTTAACACTTCATGAATAACAAATTCAACATCATTTATTTAAGAGATGAAGTGGAAATTGTTTTAAGCACGAACAACATTGAGATTGTACCAAAATCAAGTAAGTATTTCTTCTAATTCAATATTTTCAACTGTAAGAAAATGATATTGAAAACCAAAAATGTTTTCCTAGTGATCTTATATTCGATGAATCATATGGTACCCTAGATCATCACAAATATATGGCATTGTGATTGTTGACTTTTTCATAGCCGTGTTCTCTACCACTCTCCATCAGAACATGATGATTAGATTTCTCTTCCATATCCATATTTTCACCTATGTGGAAACCCGGTGATTAGTTTATTTGGGTAACCGTTATGTTTCATACTTCTGTTTCTAAATATTGGTTTTGGTATTTATTTTTACGATGTGTGTTTCTATTAAAAAGACTTTCAAGTAGTAAACCATTTATAACCCGACGAATTTCGAGGGCGAAATTCATTTTAAGGGGGGTAGAATGTAACACCCCAAGAATTGATGAATAATATTCTTTTTAATTTAATTAATGTCTTGTGTTATACGCTAAACCAAAATAACATTTCACAACACAAATTCTTGACTTTCCTTTCATTACACGCAATCGCGACCTTCCTCGATAACGTGTGTAGTACGTAATACCGAGTTTCACTAAACAATGATATGCTATTAAAATACTATTAAAACTTGCCGTTATGAATAGTAGTAACCACTTTTTGAAATTTTTTAAATTTTATTTTTCAAAATGGACTTCATTTTTGGATTTGGAATATCAAAATTAGCTTAGAGTGAAATTTTGGTACTTTTCGGCTAACTTTCATTTTCTGATGAATAGTGAAAATTACTAAATTTTAAATTAAAAACAACCTTTTTAATCGAAATAATTAATAGTGATAAATTATTAATTTGAGTGGTTTTAAAATATATTTAGAATATATTTTTATAGTTTAATACAACTTTGGTGATTGGATGTAATTTTACATTTAAACCAGACATAAACAAGTGTCAATTTTTTGAAAGTTATTATCTCTTAAGAACACGCTATTTGTTTTGACGACAGGAATTAATTTTTAAATTAATTAATGCAACTGATATGTTTTTAATTTGGTAAAATAGACATAATTTTTCCGTTCATAATATCAAATATAGCTTAGGCTTAATTTTTTTATTTTTCTGGAAACATTCATTTTTTGATGAATATTGAAACCACTAAGTGGTACTTAAAAAAGATGAATTTTTCATAAAAAATAATTTTAACACTTCTGTGAGTGTAATTTCAAAAATCCAAGAGACACGGTTGATGTCAGTAAGTAAAATGTGTTTCAATGAGATGAAAATAATTTTTGGTGAGTAGTAACTTTTTACTTTTTTTTACCACGGTTAAAAATAAATAGAGTAATTAAGGGTAAAAATGTAATTATTATTACTCTAACACATGTCCGAATTCTCTTGGATAAGTGTAATTCGACCAAAAACAACCTTAGGAATAAAATATGACCATTTTATGCCCACTTGGATTTGATAAGGACATTTATTATTAATTTATTTAAAGAAGGGTTAAAATAGTTAAAATCAAAGTTTAATAACTATATCATATTTAATATAGGGTTATACATAAGATAAATTAGACTATAAATATTCATTAGAAATATAACAAGATTTAATACATAATGATATTTTATTTATAATTTTTAGACATTAATAAATGTTAATTTATTTACGACACAATGATGATGCAGTAATTATCTTATTAAAGAAATATTGACATAATTGATGTTATAAATACAAAAATAAATGTAATTTAAGACTTATTATGAATTAAAATAATTTTATAGGTTAATATGACATGTTATTATTTATTTAATTAACTTTTTTCTTACTAATAATTCGGTTATAATTTTCACAAAAATCAATTACAAAATAGTGTCAAAATTGACATAAAATAGTTTTTAAAACAATTATTATATTAGTAATTGTTATTTTATTCCTAAAAATCTAAGGTTCGGCCAAATGACTTAGATAAGGCTTTATATATTAATAATAAACAACTTTGGATTCGTTTGGCTTGTTATAGTATGTTTATTAACCTTATAGTATAAGAATACAAGAAGACATGGTAAAAGTAAAATTATTTAACTTAATGTTAAATCTAAATGATAAGGTTAAAATATGTACCTAAACTTGTATAAATTCTATTTGATGAGAGGATTGCGACCCATCCCCACCTTAGCTTCGAAATAAATCAATTTGGAGCTATTTAAGAACGAATATGGCATTATAATAAAATAATATTTTTAGTTTTTCCATAGGAGCCCCTCTCCTCCCTTATAAAAGGGCACCTCCTCCCTCTCTTCCTCACACCACATTGAGCCTTCATGTTCGGCCAATCTCTGAAAAATTTTCTTATCCACTTCTCTAGAAACATCCTAGAGGTCCTGGTCTTCTTCAATGTCCAATTTTAGTGCCCTAAGAAGAGGACTCAAGGAGGCTCTTCAAAGAAGAGGTAATGTCCGTTACCGATTCTTTCAACTTTATTTCTTCTTCCACTTCTTCTTTTATGGTTGTTTCATTATGAAGTAATAACATCAGTATCACTCATATAATGATATGTTATTATAAGTATTAAACAACCCTATTTCACCATCTATCCATCTTACGGAAAATGAAATCATTGTGCGTGCGTACGTACGAAATACCATCTCCATGACGCGATGAGATTCATTCTCTAAGTTAACCATTAATGAATGATTATAAAGTATATATAATAAGTAATCATGAAATACATGACATAATAATGATAGTGGATTTATATATATATATATGTGTGTGTGTATTTCATCTACTTAATTCCATTTGATTCAATAAGGAAACGAAAACAGCGTTCATGCGTACGTACGGCCTAACGTCTCCATGAACGGTGTATTTCATTCCATTTATCGATGTATTATAATTATGTATATTATGACTATATATTATATTTAATTCATTTTTTAAATTCTATAATTAAGTAATCATTATCTTAGTAATCATATAAATAATTACAAGTCAAAACACGGACGACAAATGAAACAATTTTACCCAAAACACTCTTTAACATGGAATTTACAAAAGAACGGGTAATATAAAGTCATAATTGAACCATATATGATATAATAATAATGAATATGATTCTGTAATAAGTCAATGTCATTATTTAAATCATTATGTAGGAGATTTGGATACGTACGAAGCATATCAGACCTAAGGTAAGGGATAATTTTGCAAATCTTATTTTTATCCGAGATTGCTTATTCGTAATTATTAACTGGGGTTATTTCTATCATCCATGTCCAGGTTTTATAAAAGTATTTTCATGTATGTTTAAATTATTTTTTACCCATTTTTTAATTTTACTACATGGTATGTAAGAAGCATTTATTTTGTTTACGTTACGAGGTACTTTTTTGACTTTTTCAGCAAAAGTATGAGAAGAATGTTTTTTTACTTATACGGCACGAACAGATTTTTATGGTTTTATAAAGCCTTATTTTCATGAAGCTTCCTTAAAAATATTTCATGAATATTTTCAACAAAATATATTTCTTTTAAAATAGCATGACATGTTGTGAAAAAAATTGATTTTGAAGAAGAAAGGATATTTTCCTCAAGAATTGATTTCAAATGTTTTGTCAAAACCATTTTCCATCTAAGATGAAATTATTTCATATGTGTGTGTTTTAAGTTTAATGACTCTAGAATTTACATGTTTAACTTTTCTGATGATGAAATGTCTGTTTGTTTTATATGGATTTTGAAATGATGGGATGATGTTTATGAAACCCATTTTATTCTTTGGGTTATGATAAATGTTTTACGTTTATTTTGTGGCACAAGTAAGAATGATTTCATTATGAGATGGGTGGGACCTATATCTCCCTCCAATGAATTGGGTAATGATTTATATCTCATGAGATAGACATGGATGGAATGGCAAGTAAAACCGGTTCAGTAATACAGGACTGGAACGAGAAGTAAACTCTATTTAGAAAGGGACTTTGTCCACTAAGATGGTCTTGGCAGCAATTCCTTGGCTACTATGGAAATCATAACATGTGCCGAATGGTTGCCACAATTACATGTTTTACTCCCATTCTATTTTATCATGCTTAATGTTTCTTTATGATCTATTCCTTACGTACTTCCATGTTTTATGTCATTGCTCAAGATTTTGATGTTTAAACATTATGTTCATGTTTTTAAGATCAAATGTATATGATTTGTTTTATTTAATCCATGCTTACCATTACTGAGCATTTGAGCTTACCCTTTATATGTTTTCTTTTCCCTAGGATATAAATAAAGGTTTTAGGTAGGAAAACAAAAGGGGATGATCGATATGAGAGATGTTGAAG